>JZKD02S1620552.1:208241-219262 GCA_000966675.3 Picea glauca
TGTTCGCATTGGTGTTGCAGCATCTGTGTTCGTATAAACAATCGATTGCCATCAATGACAACCTTGATCATCTGCGTCATTCTTCTGTTATAGCCATCAATGACAACCTTAACCATCTGCGTTAGCTTCTGTGTTCCAGCGTTGTTTCAGCACTGTGTTTCAGCGTCTGTGTTTGCATTTGTGTTGCAGCAGTTCGCGTTTGTGTTGCAGTAGTTCACATTTGTGTTGTAGCGTGTTTCAACATCTATTCTTCATAAACAATCGATTGCCATCAATGACAACCTTGATTATCTACGTCATCTTTGCTGTAGCCATATTTCCAACAGAGAGTACTGGAGATGAGCACAAGTGATGCTTCAGATAATCGAATGCTCGTTGTTGTTCCTTTCCCCACAAAAACTTGGCCCTGACACTGCCCTTGGTCACTTGGTTGAGGGCTCATGCAATATGGGAGAATCCAAACATGAACCGTCAGTAGAATTTGGCTAGTCCCAAGAAGCTCCAGAGCTTGGTCAGTGTGGTCGGGGTTGGTCAGTCACGGATGACTTGGATATTAGCTGGATCAACATGTACCCCATGCTCATCAACAATGTAGCCCAAGTATTGGACCTTGTTCACGCCAAAAGAGAGTTTTTCCAAGTTGGCATATAGCTTGTGCTGCTGCAGAGTGCTCAAAACCTATTGAATATGCCGCATGTTCTCCTCCCACGTTTTGTTGAAGATGAGGATGTCATCCAAATATACCACCACAAAGAAGTTGGTGAAGGGTCTCAATACATCATCCATCAACCTCATGAAAGTGGCTGGTGCATTTGTTAATCCAAAGGGCATGACCAGCCATTTGAAGAGACCTTCTTTAGACTTGAAGGATGTCTTCCATACATCAATTGGTTCGATGGGAACCTGGTGGTAGCTAGACTTTAGGTCAATATTGTTGAAGAAATTTCCCCCCTTGAGTTGGTCAAGAAGGTCATCAATCCTGGGAATGGGATAGCAGTTCCTGACTGTGATTTTGTTTAAGGCTCTGTAGTGAATGCAGAGTCACCAAGTCTCATCCTTCTTCTGCACCAGTAGAATCGGGCTTCCGCAAGGAGAGGAGTTGGGTCTGATGTGCCCCTTTTGAAGAAGCTCTTGGATCTAACACCTGATTTCATCATTTTCCATCAGTGAGCGATGATAGACTGGTCCATTAGGTAGAGGTGTGTCAAGGGTCAAATCAATTGGATGCTTGACTTGGCAGTGTGTCAGTACCCCTGTAGGTGAGGATAAGATGTCTTTGCATTCTTCCACGATCCCTTCCACTTGCTTCTGCTTTAAAGAGAGGCTCTATCTAGAGGCCATAGATGTGGTGGCGACCTTCTTCTTATTGTGAGAATGGATCACAAAGAAGACAAACTTCTCAGTCTATGAAATGACCTTACTGCATTTCTTAGCAGAGATTAAAGAAATAACAATATGCGATGCTACCTCTGGTATATGTTGAAATAATGTAACTGCAAAGTGTATTCTAATTATTATTGTGGTATTATTCATTAGATCAATCCCCTATTGCGGATTGATCATGTCGGTTATTGTAAAAGACAAAATCCCCTTTTGCGGATTGGTTAAAGTATAATTGTAATAGGCAGAATAAGAAGTCAGCCCCAGAATATATTAAAGGTGGTTATAACCACCCAGAATAAGAAGTTAGCCCTGCTAGTGAAGAGACACTTCCACATGTGCCAGAATTGTATAAATAAGGAGGCTAGTGCCTCACTTGGACACAGACTCACTTGTTCATTTGAGAGACAAGTTTTGGAGTTGGAGTTGGAGAAGAGAGAGATAGAGAGAGAGAGAGAGGCTCATCCTTGAGAGAGGACTTTCTGTATTTGTTTGAGTTATCTCTTGGCATTGTATTGGTTATCTATAGTAAGGAAGTTTTGCTAGGTTTTCTGCCCCATGAGGGTTTTCCAGGATAAATGATGTGTCTCTTTTGATTGTGTATTTCTCAGTGATCCTATATTATGCTATTGTTATCTATTGAAATGAAAAGAACTCTAATAATATCTTAAACATTAACATGGTTTCAGAGCTACATTGAAGAGAGCATCTTTCACAAGAGAAAGTGAAAAATGTCACTATTGTCGTACATGCAAATTAGGGATTTTTATTGGTGAGGTATTTCAGCCCCAAAACCATCTAGAAAAGTGCACCCTCCCTCAAGGATCATTTTGGCATCCTCAACACAACTTTTCAGTGGCTAGATCTCCTAGAAAGTGAAACCCTAGTTTTCACAAAGTACGAGAAAACCAGAAAACCAGAGTACCAAAAGTACCAGAAGTACCAAAAAGCCAAAAGAAGTGGTCCAAAAATCCACAAATCAAGTTTGGAGGGGTAAAAGTTGGATTTTCTCAGATCTAGACACACCAGGCTACTCGCCTCAGCCAAGCGCACCTCCTAGTAAGTTCAGAATTTGATTTTGAGCATTTTCATTTTTGGACATTTTTCTAGCTCCAGGTAAAAGATGTCTGCAAGCACTAAGATTGTTGACAAGTTGGAAGGTGTGGAAAACTTCTGTGCCTGGAAATATAGGATTGGTCTCATTCTTGAAGAGAATGACCTAGAAAGATTCGTCAAATAAGAAGTGTCAGAGCCCGATGATGCTACAGAAAAAGCAAAGCATCAAAAGGACACGATAAGGGCCAAAAGAATCATTGCAGATTCAATCAAAGATCGCTTGATCCATTATTTGTCATCAAATAAGACTCTGAAATAAATGTTTGATGCCCTAAGCAAACTATATGAAGGAAAGAACATAAACCGAAAGATGAATCTAAGAACTCAGCTCAAAAATACAAGGATGCAGAAAGGAGAATCGATCCAAGAATATTTCTCCAGAATATCCCAATTCAAAGAACAACTAGAAGAAATTGGAGATACTATAGACGAAGACGAACTTATAATGATGACCCTAAATGGTCTCGCAATACCTTGGGATGCATTCATCCAAATGATTTGTGCCAGAACAAAGAAACTAAAATTTGATGGTCTATGGGAAGAATGCATTCAAGAAGAAACAAGAGTAGCTAACCGAGAAGCGTTACTAGCAAGAGATGATGATCAAGCCCTAGCTACTCACACCAAAGGAGGAAAGAAGAAGTCTTACTTCCAGAAAGAGACTTATAAAGAGTCTCAACCCCCAAACAAATTCAGTCATAAAGAATCTCATCCAAGGAGATTCCATAAGAAAGGACAACGAAATGAAAGAGATTACTCATCTATACAATGCTACCATTGTGACAAGATGGGACACATTGTGAAATTTTTTCTAGCTAGACAAGAAGAATACAAGAGGAAAAATAAGAGGCACCATGCCCATGCAGTCGAAGATGAAGAGCCACCTGCAAAGATGATAAGAGAACATATTAAAGACTATGTATTAATCTCGACCCTCTCAGGATCAGTAACACCTGGAGAGGACACTTGGCTCATTTATAATGGTGCATCCAAGAACATGACAGGTCAAAGAAATATTCTCTCTTTCATTTCAGAAAATAAGTTTTCTCAGAAAGTGACACTTGGAGATGATTACTAATATCCCATCAAGGGAGTAGGAGAATCAAACTACATGCTTAATTCAAGGAATTCAATGAAGATGAAGGACATACTCTATGTACCAGGTTTGACAAAGAACCTACTCTCCATTTCAACTTTAGAAAAGAAAGGCTTCAGAGTTGCATTTATAGATGGAGAAGTTATTATGTGGTCTAAAGGAGAAACCATAAATGAATCAATCATCATTGGAAAAGAAGAAAATGGCTTGCATAAGCTAAATGATCACTCAAAAGCTGCCATGACCCACACCATTGAGAATCCATGTGAACTTTGGCATAGAATATTAGCTCACATCAACTACAAGGTGCTACCATACATATGCAAAGTTGTCACAGGTCTACCATAACTCAAAGTTAACCATGAAGGCATGTGCAATGTATGTGCACAAGGGAAGAACATCAAGAACCCTCTTCCGAAGAGAAACAACAAAGTAGAAGGAGTCCTAGAACTCATTCATTCAGATGTGTGTGGCCCAATGCCATCGTCATCCATTAATGGGTATGTACACTATGTATCATTTATTGATGACTATTCTCATAATACCTGGGTGTATTTTTGAAATCTAAAGATGAAGTGTTCAACAAATTCAAGGAATTCAAAGCCTTGATAGAGAATATTTCTGAAAGAAAGATCAAGATACTCAAGTCAGATAATGGAGGAGAATAAACCTCCAAAGAGTTTGTGAACTTCTGCAAAGATGTTGGGATCAAGAGGGAACTCACTACTCCCTATAATCCCCAACAAAACGGTGTAGCTGAAAGAAAAACATAACGATAATGGAAGTTGTGAAGACCATGATCCATGATCAAGATCTTCCAATGTGCTTATGGGCCGAAGCATCAATGACATCCATATATGCGTAAAACCATTTTTCCCATAGTGCACTTGGGTTCAAGACCCCAGAAGAGATGTTCACCGGAAAGAAACCAAAGGTAAGTCATCTCAAAATATTTGGCTACCCAATATTTATACATATTCCGAAAGAGAAGAGAAACAAGATGGAACCCTCAGGAAAGAAGGGAATATTTGTGGGATACTGTGAGGTCTCCAAGGCCTTCGGGATTTATATACCAAGTCACCATCACATTGAGATCAATAGGGATGTGACCTTTGATGAATATGTAGCACTCAAGAAATCAAGAAGATGTCATCTTGAAGAAGTATATGAAGAGGAACCTGTAATCCCTAGAATTGCAGAATCAGTGAGGGAGGTTCCCAGAGCTGTAGAACTAGTGAGGGAAGTTGTAACTTCCCCCGATGAAGAAATTCTAGAAGATCATGACATAGTAGAATTTCAAGAACCTCCTCAGATGACGATCTCCCATAAAAGAAAGTCTTCTTGGGAAAGAGACATTATTCAAGATGGAGAGAAGTATGGTGCTTCCAAAGGAACCATGAGACAGGTAAAGATACCTAAGTCATTCTCCAGTTATATGGATTTGATGTGTGATCTCCTAGAGAAAGAGCCTACTTTCTTTGAAGAAGCCATTCAGAAGAAGGAATGGGTAGATGCCATGATATAAGAGTACCAATCCATAATAAAGAATGATGTATGGGAAATAGTTCCCAGAACGAAGAGTAAGGATGTGGTATCCTCCAAATGACTTTTCAAAACAAAACATGTTGTTGATGGAAGTATTGAGAAGTATAAAGAAATATTTGTCACTTGTGGATTTTCTGAAAAGGAAGGCATTGACTATGAAGATACATTCACTCATGTAGCCAGATACAATTCAATCAGAACCATCATATCCCTTGCAGCTAAGATGAAGTGGAAGTTACATCAAATGGACGTAAAGACAACTTTCCTAAATGGTGTCATCGAAGAAGAAGTGTATATAGAGCAACCTCAAGGATTTGAAGTTGAAGACAGGAAGTCTCATGTTTGCAAACTAAAGAAGGCTCTGTACGGATTGAAGCAAGCTCCTAGAGCTTGGTATGGCCGGATAGACAGTTTCCTAACGAGCTTGGGATTTATCAAGAGTAAAGAAGATTCTAACCTTTACTTCAAGGTTATGAATGATGAGCCATAATATTATTGTTGTATGTGGATGACTTATTCTTAACTGGAGAAGAAAATCTCATCACTGAATGTAAGAAGAGGCTCACCTTAGAATTTGAGATGAAATACCTTCGCCTAATGCATTATTTCTTAGGTCTTGAGGTATGGCAGAGTCCAGAGAGGATCTTCCTCAACCAAGGGAAGTATGCAGTCAAAATCCTGAAAATATTCGACATGTTAGAGTGCAAGTCCATGAATACACCCATGGAAATGAAGCTGAAGCTGTTGGTCAACACTACATTAGAATTGATTGATGCCACATTATATAGACAAATTATTGGATTGTTGATGTACTTGACAAACACCAGACCAGATATTTGTTTTGTCGTGAACACTTTGAGTCAGTTTCTGGTAGAACCCAGACATGTTCACCTAGTGGCTGAAAAACATGTGATGAGGTACCTTAAGGGTACATTAGATTGTGGTCTCAGTTATGATGGAGATCATGATTTCACATTGAGTGGGTACACTGATTCAGATTGGGATGGAAGTGTCTCTGACAGGAAGAGCACTTCAGGATGTTTTTTTAGTTTGGGATCATCCATGATCTCATGGCAGAGTAGGAAGCAATCCAGCATTGCTCTCAGCAGAGTGGAAGAAGAATACATTGATGCATGTTCTGCTAGCTACGAAGCTATATGGTTTCGAAAGTTGTCGACCGACCTATTTGACCTAGAGATGGAAGCAACCATGATCTTATGTGAGAACCAGAGCTGCATAAAGATGACATAGAATCATGTATTCCATGATAAGTCGAAGCACATAGATATCTAATATCATTACATCTGTGACAGGGTGCAGAGAGGAGCCATAAAGCTCTAGTACGTTAGCACGGATGAACAGGTTTTTGATGTGTTGACCAAGCCTCTATCTCGTGTAAAGTTTGAGCACTTTCGAGATAATCTTGGTATAGTCCGAAAGGACCTTTCTCAAAAGGGGGAGTAGTATTATGATGAGATATACCTAGTAAAATGCTTCCATATTAACCGTTGTGACATAAAGCAAGTCTAGTTATTGTGATGAGATGTGACTAGTACTGTGCTTCCATCTTGATAGCTAGGACGTAAAGCCAATCTAGTATCTTGCTTCCAGATTTATTGTTGTGACGTAAAGAAAGATGATGAGATGAGGCTAGTACTGTGCTTCTAGCTTGATAGTTGAGACGTAAATCCAGTCTAGTATCTTGCTTCTAGCTTGATTGTTGTGATGTAAAGAAAGACAATGAGATGAGGCTAGTATTGTGCTTCCATATTGATAGCTACGACGTAAAGCCAATCCAGTATATTTCTTCCAGCTTGATTGTTGTGACTTAAAGAAAGACGATGAGATGAGACTAGTACTGTGCTTCCAGCTTGATAGTTGTGATGTAAAGCCAGTCTAATATCTTGCTTGCATCTTGATTGTTGTGACGTAAAGCAAGACGATGAGATGAGGCTAGTACTGTGCTTCCATCTTGATAGCTGTGATGTAAAGCCAGTCTAGTATCTTGCTTCCAACTTGATTCCCGTGACGTAAATAAAGACGATGAGATGAGGCTAGTACTGTGCTTCTAGCTTGATAGTTGTGACGTAAATCCAATCTAGTATCTTGCTTCCAACTTGATTGTTGTGACGTAAAAAAAGACGATTATCTTGCTTCCAGCTTGATTGTTGTGACGTAAAGCAAGATGAGTACTATGATTCCAGCTTGAGAGTTGTGATGTAAATCCAGTCCAGTATTATGATCATGAGCCAGCCTCGTGCCGTGATGATGATGTATTCGTTTTATACTAATCCATATTGATGCAGATGATGATGGAATTCCTTTGAGGATTACGATGTTGTCGATGAGAAAAACTTTCGATGATTTATAGATATGTCAGTCAGTGTTCCAAGATGATATTGATGATGTTGTTGATGATGCAGACCTCTCTCTCGCCTGATCCTATTATAGAATACCCTTCTTGTTAAGGGGGAGTGTTGAAATAATGTAACTGCAAAGTGTATTCTAATTATTATTGTGGTATTATTCATTAGATCAATCCCCTATTGCGAATTGATCATGTTGGCTATTGTAAAAGACCAAATCCCCTTTTTTGGATTGGTTAAAGTATAATTTTAATAGGCATAATAAGAAGTTGGCCCCATAATATATTAAAGGTGGTTATAACCACCCAGAAGAAGAAGTCGGCCCTGCTAGTGAAGAGACACTTCCACACATGCCAGAATTGTATAAATGAGGAGGCTAGCACCTCACTTAGACACAAACTCCCTTGTTCATTTGAGAGACAAGTTTCAGAGCTGCAGTTGGAGAAGAGAGATAGAGAGAGAGAGGTGCATCCTTGGGAGAGGACTTTCTGTATTTTTTTGAGTTATCTCTTGGCATTGTATTGGCTATCTGTAATAAGGAAGTTTTGCTTGGTTTTCTCCCCCATGAGGGTTTCCCAAGATAAATGATGTGTCTCTTGTGATTGTGTATTTCTTAGTGATCCTATATTATGCTATTTTTATCTATTGAAATGCAAATAACTCTAATAATAGCTTAAACATTAACAATATCCTGTACAATTTTCTACCCAAAGTAATAATAAAACTGCGGGGTCTAGACTCATACATAGCATGACACTTCCACAAATATGGTCATCCTAAAAGAACAACACAAAATTCAAGGGGATCAATATCACACAGTACCTCATCTTTGAAAGGATTGATGTCGTAGGGCAGAAAAAATTGTTGGCTAACACAAAGATCTCTTCCTTGGCGAAGCCAGTCGATGGTGTAGGGATGCGAGTGCAGTGTCATTGGCAGGTCTAGACACTTAACGACCTCTGTTGAAATTAGGTTCTTCTAACTACCGCTATCGACAATGAAATGAAGTGGAGCCCCCTTTACCCACATCTATGAGTGAAAGAGGCATTCCCCTTCCTCTGGTTCGCTTGGCTGGAATTTGTTGGTAGCGATAGTGGCACTGGGTTCAACATCGATAATTTGCTTCTCTCCTTTATAATTTGATTCAGAATCATAATCAACCTCTGACTCAGAAGCCTTCAGTTCGACCAGGAGTGACTGCTTGGAGAGACATTCTTTAGTGTTGTGCCAAGGGATTTTATGGTACTCACACCATTTCCCCGTGTCCTTCTTCGTCTTCTCATTTCCCTTCTTGTGTTGCGGCTTGGATTGGTTTTCCTGAGGGAGACCATCTCGACTTGGTTCATTGTTGTGTGGGTTGGGGCCGCCTTTGCCCTGCTTTAGCTGTGAGGGGTTTGCAGATCCAAACTCTCACCTTTTCTGCTTAAATTTATGCTCGATCTTGATAGCGTATCTATAAGTCGTTCCCAATGAGGCGATTTCTAGAAACTCCATTTCCGTTTGAATGCATTTGTGCAAACAACCATGGTATTTGAGCACCAGATGATGCTCATAGTCTTTGATACCCAATTTGGTGTGAAAGGTATGGAAAATATTGGTGAAATCTAGAATTGTTTGGTCCCTTTCTTGACCTAGGGTGGTCCATTTGGTGTACTGGTCCTTATAGCTTCCAACATGGTAGTATTGTTCTTTAATGGCATCCCAAAAGGAATCCCATGTAGGGGCCACCACAAACATTGCAGATTCCTCTATGGCCCTTTGCTCAGAGTAAGTATCCCATCAATCTTTAACATGGGGAACGACCTTGAGGAGTGAAAAAGTGATATTTTCCCTATCGGAACAATTGTGGACCAAAAATTACCCTTCGAGCAGATTCAACCATTTATCTACAACATTCGCATCTATCAGTCCTTCAAATAATGGAATATCAAAATTTACTTGTACCTTGAAGGGGGTTGCATGGCCGCTTGATGAAGATGCTTCTTCGGTGGGAATCCGTCGAAGGATCTGCATGAAGTTGTCCATCATTTCGTTCCTTTGTTGTGTGAGGGATTCCTCGAGAAACATTTTAATAGGATCTCCTTCTCCGCCATCTTTCTTTTCATCTCCCATGGGTTTTTGTCGGGATCGGTGTGACCGATCTTGCAATGCCTCGATTGGTTCGAGTCCCAACTTCTTGTACCCAAATCTTGCTGGGGACATTCACGAAGAAAAATAAATGAAGAGCAGATCGCTCGGGTACCACTGATCTGGGTTTAGGAGTGGAACGAAATGATTAACAGTCTGAATACAATAAACACAAAGATATGAAGAATAACACAAATATCCAATGAACAATATCTTCTATTGAATAATGAAATAGGTTGAAACTATAAAACTGTAGAACTGAAACACTTTCTTGAATGGTGGTAGCTATCTTTGAGAAGAGATGTGGCTGCTATGCGCATCTGTCTGAGAAGAAATCCCTTACAATGAGGCTCTAGAGGCCTTTTTGATATTACTCATGAATTTCAAAACCATAGACATCTAGAAACCTAACCCTAGGAGGTGAAATGTCAAAAGTCACGTGGGCCCCTATGGGTAAGTTGGTACTTCAACTTCTGAGGATCGTAACTTTTTCATATGACCTCTGTTTTAGGCGTGTGATAGCCCATTGTAAAGGTTTTTCAGAGAGCTACACATTCCACTGTCAAAATCTAAATTTACTTGTAGTTTAACTTTGGCGAGCCAAAAAACACCGTTTAGGCCTCCAAAACGACCCTAGAAGTACAACAGGATGTGCTAACATGAAAACATACAAAATAAGTCAGTTGGATTAGGTGAGAGGCCACCAATATCCACCTGGAATATGTGTAGGGATTCAAACAACCCTAGAAATGTAGAACCCATAATTACAAAGAAGTACAGAAGAACGTGCTTACCTAAAAATGGACAAGAGAAGCTAGTTGGAATAGGTGGGTGTCCACCAATAGCCAACTAGATCAATTTCCTGGTAGAGTGAAGGAAAATACCCATATTAAGGAAAGATGGATCAAGACTACCTCCCTCGAATTCCGTTGTGTTGTGTCGAAGCTCCCACACTAGACCTCCCCTCATAGACCTCGAACATGCACACTACCTTTGTTTCCTACCTCTAATACACATGCCAAACCACTATATGACCATAAGCAAAGGGGCATTGTCCCATATGTTGTCGGTAGACAAAGCTGAGGGAATTTAATTTCCAAGTCACCAAATTGATTAAGGACATGTGAAAACCGCGAAGGCCACATGTCATCCATCCCTACATGACCTCCAGTTGTTGTTGTGGTATTAATGCTAATTAGGTTGCGCGCCATTGTTGGTTAAGTTATATGAGAGGTGCTTGGAACCACGTTTTTAAACAAGGAAATTTTTCTTAGTGTCTGTAAGGTAGCTAGAGAGGTAGTGGGGGGGGCCCAGAGGGCCCATAGTGATAATAGTGGAGGTCATTCAATGTAAGGTGGACTAGGTCCACTATATTATTAAATAAGGCCCAC
>JZKD02S1620552.1:234031-273754 GCA_000966675.3 Picea glauca
GTATATCTCAATCAACTTTAAAGATTTGTTAGATATCAAATATAATTATATATATATATATATATTCTTAAGAAAATAATATACATATAATAATCTTAAAATATATATACAACTTGTAATGGTTAAGAATATGTGTTTCCTCCTAAGAGGTTACATGTTCAAATTTAGAGGGGGTAGGGGTTAAGAACATGTATTTCCTCCTAAGAGATAACATGTTCAAATTCAGAAGGGGGTAGGGTATGTATACCTCCGTAGACTTTACTAGTAAAATTGTTGGGCAAAAAAAGTCTCAATCATATTAGAAAATTAAAAACATTTTTTAAGTCTACATTGTTGAATTGAATTTGATATATAATTAGGCATAATTCACACATCATTATTACACTTGATTTTGCATAAGCGATGGTAGATCATCCATCATATACCCGTATTAATGCATCATGTTTTTGCATTTATGTCTGATTTTGAAGTGTAGTTTGAAATTTATTTTTATGTTAATATTTGTGTCTATTTATTTTTTTTAATTGGACATTTATTTTTTATTAAAACTTGTGTTTGATTTTTTTTTTATATTCTTTACACAAGCATTTTTGGTTTCGAAGAATAAACATCGATGAAAAAGAAAAAATGATTTAATTGAGTTAATTATTTGGCAGGTAAGGATCAAACGACTAGTATATGAAAATCCTTTTGGAAGAGTTAAATGTTACATATCAATAAGTTTCAATACCTCATGGCTACATAAGATCCATACACCACTACAAATTAGAAAACTTCATTTGTTTCTTCACTATGGAAGACTTGCGTGCTGCTACCAAAGTGAAGTTGGGGAAAATCATAACAGTGAAAGGGAATTTTGTTGTGTACTATAGTTGGGGATTAGAAGATGCATCGTTAGTGAATTTGAATTGCTACATAGAACAATTGACTTCCAATGAAAACAAACATGTAAATGGTTATTTATAAATGTGATTGCACTCAAATCTATCGATCTTCAGAAAGAGAATAGGAGGGTGATTAACAAGTCCACCATTCTTGGAGTTAGACATTGATTTGCAACTAGATATTCACATACTGCAATTGTAAGAGTCCAGGAGGGACTTAACCCTCTAGATTATTACCCCATGCAATGCAATTGATCTCACTACTTAAGGATGGTGATAATGTAAGAGTAAACGTTTATTTCTATGATGGTAGTTTGAAATTTGAGACTCATTAATTGAATAAAAGTGATCAAAGATATTTTGAGAATGAAGGACCTCGTGGATTTTTCAAGTGTGGAAAAGTACTTTTCAAAGATAGATTTGAAAAGAGTATATCAATAAGGGAAGGTTAGTAGTGAAACACAATTTTCATGAAAAGGGTTGGATTTTCTAAATGGTTGGTTATGTGGGTTGAATTAACTAATGTTTCTAATACATTTATGAGTTTAATGAATGAGATCTTTAAGTTGTTTTTTGGAAATTTTGTCATTTTATATTTTAATGGAAATTTGAATTTTAGCAATATGAGTTTAATGAATGAGATCTTTAAGTTGTTTTTTGGAAATTTTGTCATTTTATATTTTAATGGAAATCTGAATTTTAGCAAGGCCAAAGAAGATCATTTTGAAAACATAGAAAAAATGTTTGAAAAATTGAATGAAGAGAAATTGCTAATTAACTTGAAGAAGTGTGATTTCTTATAAAAATATATTGTTTACCTAGATTTTATGGTTTCCCAATAAGGTTTAAAAAAATGTTAAAAGCCATTATGGATTTACTAGTACCTAGACGTACTTTTAATGTAAGGAGTTTCCATAAGTTTTTAGTAAAAGATTATCTTAAAAAATGAGTGAGAATTGTACACCACTTATCGAGTGTATGAAGAAAGGACCTTTCAAGTGGTTAGAAAAAATAATAAAGTATTTTAAAAAATCAAAGAAGGTGAGAGAATAGTTGTTATTGGCACTCATAGTATTTAGCAAGGTGTAGCTTCCAAGTGGATTATGATGTAAGCGGTTTAATAATTGGAGTAGTTTTTATTAAAAAAGTAAGTTGATAACATTCTTTAGGAAGAATTTGAATGATGCTAAGAATATGTAATTGGTTTATGATCAAGAATTCTATGTCATTGTTTAAGATTTGAAGAAATGTAGACATTATTTTTTATTGAGATAATTTGTGTTGTTTACTAATCATAAGGTGTTATAGAATGGAAATAATTTAGGTAAGCTAAATGATCCAGATTATTTTTGACACGAAATGAGAGCGGAGATATAATAAATAAATGTACAGAGATATATCAGATATCCAATAATATAACATAGATATAACCATAAATACAGAGATACAATAATACACAATTTCTATTAATGAATGAAATGTACAAAACTGTAGAAATACAGAGTGAAAGATTCGTTAGAATGGTGGAATCTTATTTATGAAAAGAGATGTGATGTCTATTTGCATTCGCAAGAAGATGATTGTTAGAATGAGGCTCCGAAGGATTTTTTAACATAATTAAAATCCAAAACCCTAACCCTGGAAGTTGAAAATACAAAAGGTTTGTGGGCCTTGATGGGAGTAGTGATACATCAAGTTCCTGGGGGCGTAACTTCTGCATACGATCTTTGTTTTGGGTGCTCGATACACCGTTGGAAAGTTCTAACAAAGAAGAATGATTTTTGACTATCCTAAGCTACGACCTTTGGCATTCGTCTGGGCCTCAAATCCCCCAAAAATGTCATTTAGGGTCTCAAAATGGCCTCAAAAGTTTGGAACCCGAAAAAATACCGAAAAACTGCCAAGGTGGAAAACTATTTTTTGCACCAGTGGAATAGGTGGGTGGCCATTGATATCCACCTATATCACTAAACGAGAAGAATTTAAATTGATGGAGTTTTAACAAAACTACTCATTTGTTTTGAAGCATAGGTATGGAAATTCAAACAAGGTTGTAGATGCACTAAGATAGAGGGTGATGTTTCTAAATACCATGTCGGTTGAGATTGCCGACTAGAAAACATGGAGTTGTGTGTAAAAGATGCATATATTATATAGGCATGGAGAGATTGTAAGGATACAACTAGGAAACTATATTTGGATTTCCAAATTCAAAAGGTATTCTTGTTTAAGAATAAGAAGTTGTGTATTCCATAAATTTTGTTGAGAGTGAACCTCATTAAGTACTTGCACAACAAAGGTTTAGGTGGACACTTTGGAGTGGATGTTGGCATGCAGTGGGAAGACCCAGGGTTAATCATCAATATACCAACAAAACCATTAGACACCGTCTCGTTTCACCAAGGAAAATTTTAGGGGCTAAATTTCGCCCATGGGTTAATTTTCCATGCTTTTTTCCAAAAAACGATTCACCATTCTAAAAATGATTCTCCCAAATTCTATAGGATAAAATTATTTTACCTTAAAAATCACCCAAAATTTATACAAACTATATAAAATCCTTAGAAATTTAAATATTTTTACAAAAATATCGTCGAACATTTATAGTTGGGATATTAAGGACTAGTAAGATTCACCAAGGTTTCTACATTTTAAAATAAATTTCCATCCTTAAAATTGTCCCTTATTTTGACATGACATGCAACTAGGTGAATTCTCACCTGATGCATCTAGAGGGGCTGCATGAACCAAGGTTTTGCAGTGATGAGGGGAAGTGAGGCACTCAACATGTCTTTACTAACCATCTATTCATGTGCGCAGTTTCCATTAATTAAAAATTACTTATCATGCGACATACCCTGTGTGTGACATTAATTTACCTGATATCAATTCAGTGCACAACATTATAACATCATATATGAATAACACCTTCAACATACTTAATGATGCAGGAGAATCACCATCAATAGTTAAAGAGGTCGAGTGGAGGACAACTCAACACCCAGTGCACATGTTTCAAATCAAATTTGATCCCAAGGAGGGTGCGTCATTTTGATATTTTGAAAATATTGTAATTAAGGATATTTTAATGTTTGGAGGCTTGATCCATTTCAGGAGAACGCAGGAGATTGTATTCTCTTTAATACAAGATAAGATTGTACAGATACTGAGAATCAACTTGTATTTGATTATAATAGCCATTTATTGTAATAATACCTTAGCAGATAGGTGTTTTAATTCTGATAGGATAACATCAAAGTAGTCGGTAGGAAGGCTCGAGAATCCCCTCGATGTATAAATATATGTATCTAATGCCCAAATGAGGCTATTGATCATTATCTTAGAGAGTTGTTAAATAATATTATTCTTTTGCTAGCCATTGTAGAGAGTTGCAGAGAGATGTATGAATCTATGTACATACTTTTGCTGAAGGAATACAAGCATAGAGGTTTGATTGTAGATGTGTGTTGTTGTGTTCATTTGAATTCATTAAGTACATGTGATGTTTCTTTATGATATCTGTGCTTTATGCATTTCATGTGTTTGAATATGCATTTTATGGTTAAGTGTGGAAACCTTTGATGTTTCTGTAAGTTTCAATTATTTCTCTTCTAAGAGTTCTGGTGCAAGGAGTGCATAGTGCTCGCAAGGAGTGCGTAGTCCCTGCAATGAGTGTGAAGTGCAAGTCAAGATTGACTTAGAAGCTCAAAAGAGGTAGCATGAAAATTTTCCAAGAAAGTGAAAAGAGTGCATAGTTTCTCAATGGAGAGCAGAGTTCAGAGAAGATCTGTGGAAGGTGTGCGTTGGGCCAACACTTTGTATAAGTGTTGAGGAAGTGTCAGAGGAGACGAGCACAAGGAGTGCGTAAGGGAGGTTTTCACAGAAATATCTAAATTCCAAATATTTTAAAAGTCCAAGGATGAAAGGAGTGTGCCAGTGGACCGAGATACCTCAGAGATCAAAGATCAAGAAGGATAATGGTCAAAATCCTTAAGGAGGAGAAGATTGGTTGTTTTAAGGGTCGAACATATTAGATCTGTTTAGGAGGATCCGTGATCTCTCATCACCGTCAGATCTGGAGAAGTTGTGTGAGGGTTAACCTATGAATTCCTTTGGACTTCACCTATTCGTGAGATTTGGAGCACATAACTTGGAGGAAGTAGGATCCTCGAAGTCCTGAAGGCAAGAAATAATCGCAATCGTCCATTATAAAGGACCCACGTCAACAGATTGTGGAATATAGAAGCCCAAGAGTATGGGAGAATAGAAAGGAGTGGATTTTAATCTCTCTGGATTCCTGAAGTTCAGAGTTGATCTGAGTCATTTCTTAGAGGAGTACACATGGCAGGAGATCTAGACCTCCGAAGAACCTGTAATCCAGAGGAAAGGAGTGGAAAGTCATTGGGAGCAGGGATTGTTGAAGTACCGAAGGCCGGGATTCATCCCCGTTGTTGATATGAAGAAGGACAAGTGGAGGAAGGAGAGGTCCTTCAACACTTTTCCATTCGAGAGATACCAGGGTTTGCATTGCGCATATGCCTGGACACCCGAATCATGAACCAACGAAACTCGTATTAGTTGTTGATCGGGTAGAAGCATAAGGACTGTCTGATATATTCCGCCTGTTCAATGCTCTGACAGAACTATGGAGAGATGCTTGGAAAACCCTCGAAGCCCGGAGTCACGAAGTGATCTATCGGTCGTAGATCTAATCGGAGGATAGGAGTTTTCTGATCTACTTCATAGTTCAACACTTCGGGAGCACACTCTATTGGAACGGGAAGACTTTCCGAATCCAGATTCCCAAAGCCAATCACATACGTATATTTGGAGTGGATGTTGTAGGCCATCGATCCTTGTCGTGGTTCGACGCTCCGTCACTTCGATTTTCAGAAGGATTGGATTGTTACTTCGTGTAGAATCATGAAACACGATAGCTCCGAAGTCCCAAATACTTCGTATTTTGGAGGATTAGCCCACAGTTCCCCACAAATCTTTGTTAGTTCTCGGGGACCCCCAAAGAGTGGATTTTGCATTCGGGTAAGAGAATTTAAGGCCTGTGTAGTGGAATTGAGGGCTCAAAAAGAGCTTGTGAGATGATTCATCTCCCAAAGTGAATGATCCTTAGACTAGGAGGTCGAGCAGGCCCCTGGAGTGGGTGGGGGTGTGCATCAAGTGGTATCAGAGCCTGAATTAAGCTATGTAAGAGAAGAAGACAATTTAGAATCATGCCACCCAGGAGACGTAGGGACAAACCTGTAGAAAATCTATTGGCATAGGGGTAGAACCAGGGTTGAAAACTTCAACATCGCACCAACAAAACCCTAACTACCGACCCTTTCGGCAACACCTGCGAATAAAATGAAGTCTCACCCGAGGTAGAGGCAGGGGGGATTGCAGGACTTAGGTGTCTGCAACCTAGCTAGGACACAGATATGTGATCACAATACTTAACAGAGCACTTAGCAGTTAGCAATCATTAGTCTTTAACCCTTATTCACATCGCAGGTTAAACCATGCATAGAGCCACAAAGCCAACTCCGCATAGGACAAGAGATCTGCGCGCACCTCGCCAGATCCTCCTTACCCGAGTTAGGTCCAAGAATAGAGCCTTTACATAGTCTATGCACAAAGCACTTACAAAACACTTGCACTTAGCTCTGCAAGCCTTAACACATCTTCTTGCACATAGCTAACATTATCACTAAGCCATCGACCTACTAGGTCTCTCTTCTTAAATCACCTAGCTACTTATTTATACATTACAAAAGGGGCCTAAACATGGGAAAACCCATGGGCTGACATCCCATACCCGTTACATAAACCCTCAAACCCAAAAATACCGCAAAAAGGGTAAGACCCCACGATATCCACTTCGCCTGGGCGCTTCGTCTTCAACCATCTTGTTGAAGTCTAAAAAATGGTCAAACACGACCAACGTTTCCAAAAATCCTAGTTGAGGGATAACAGGCCCCCAGCACTCACTTGTGACTCGTCCTAAGTCACTATTTTCTGGGAAATACTTCTTCAAAGGCCTCGAGATTAGCTCGAACTACCTTGACTTGTTGTTTCGCCAGAGCCTCCTTCTCGGTGAACTCCTGAATGACTTGCGTGGTGACAGGCCCTTCTAGGCGTCATTCCATTGTTGCGACCACTTGTTCTAGTTGTGATCCTTGTACCTTGATTTCTTCAAAGAGGGTGCAGGATTCATCCTGCACCGGTTGGATTCACTGTGTCACCTCCATCACTCTGCTTTGGATATTAGTGTCCTGCTGCTGAACTGTGCGTTGCTCTTGTGATCTCTTCATATTCTCAATGACTATAAGTTACTTTAGCTTCTCTTGCACTGTCGATGCCTATTGCTTTGCCTCCTGGAGTTGTGCCTCCAATCTCCTCAACTTCGAGTATTCTACAAGGCGCTCATAGGTCTGTGCACTTTGGTTACTTAATTGATTGCATTTTGAATCCAATGCCTTGATTCTTTCTACTATGCTCTTGACAGTTTCTTCCCTTTGATCTCGTACTTCTTGCAGAGTGCTTGAAACTTCTTGCAATTCCATCTCTACTACTCTTGCTTGAAGTTGTTGAATGGATTCAACGAGATTCCACACTTGGATTTCAATTGTCTCTTCTTCCATCTGAGCCAATCCTGGCATAGAGCGAAGTGCTCTAGTTACTTCTTCTCTAACCCCAATCTACTCCAGAAGCAATTGTTCTTTTTCTTTCTGGATCTACTCTTTGTCCTCTTAAAATTTTTCCCAGAGGTCATATTTCTCTTGTTGTGCAACCTGACGTTGCTCTAGGGAATCCTCCTTTACTTGCTTCAAGGGCTCTGTGACCTTCTCTTTTTCTTCCTGTACATGTCGAAGGCGAGCCTCTCTCGCATCTGCAATTCTGCATAGTTGGGTGGGCTCATCCCCCAACTCTACAACTTCTGATGATGATGTCGCAGTAGACACTGCGCGACTCAAATATAGATCTTATTGTATGCCCTTCAGCTCTGCCTCGATTTTGTCATACAATGTTTCCTTATTTTCTTCATTTCACTGCAAAATATCCTCTGAATCATCTACTACAACTGCGATGATGAGGTCAATATCATCCACTGTGAGCACATTTTGTGATTGAGGCTTATTGGCTCGTGACTTCTTCTGCTGAGGGTTTCTTTGGAGAAACCTTCCTTTTCTTCGACGTCTCGGCCTCTGTAAGGGGATCGTTCAGTGGTGTCACTTTGCCCCTTTTCTTCTTGTCTTCCCCTTCCTCCTCTTGGTTTACTTCGTCACCTCCTCCTCCTCCAGGTGAGTCAGGTGTAGTTTCCTCCAATGCGTTGTCTATCTCTTGAATTTATTCCTTCTTTTTCTTTTTCTTAGCACTGCTCGATCTATCACACTCAGTCCTGGTGACCACATGACTTCTAATGAGGTCAGGTTCAAAGATTTATGCATCTCCAACTGGTACAAGGAATTCTACAGGCCATTCCTTGGTTATCTCCTCCATATATTCCTCAGTCAATTTATAGTAAGACTGTAGCTCCTCCTTATTTTCATCCCCACGCACGGTGATATATATGAAGTGTCAGTGTGCGTGAAACTTCGCGAGTGGCCTAAACCGATGGAGTGTATTCGATGTCATTTGGGGGAATGACTCAATGGCTCACGTGAGTTGTAATTAGTAGGTGTGGAAGAGAACGTTCGACTGCCACTACTTCACCATATCACTTGTATAACACAAGGTGGTGAACCTTGCGGCCAGTGGTTCAGATGGCTCGACTTCAAGGAATGTTTCTCCCTCTGGCATCTCCCAAGCAACAAATTCTATGAGTATGAGTAATCAACTAAAGTGGAATTCATAAAATTGGTCCAACACTTTGCTGCAGTCCTTCTCCAACTCATTGACAAGGTAGCTCACCCTGTTCATCTGCATCCCTTCAACGCACTTCCCTGCGAGGTCGATGACAAACCCCGTGACTTGCATTGGTCTGTTCTTCCTGACGATATTACCAATGATCAACTGGTAAGCTAGGTGCACTGTGTCATGTTGGATGGAGGCTACCTTGTAGCCCTGCTTCCCCTTCTCCACATCACCGTAGGTTTCCTTTATATGCTGCACCAGGGAGCAATCTGCAACCTTCCTTGGATAAAATTGGTGAGTTTCTGATCCCTGTACGCTCAATCCAGTGATCATGTGGATCAACGCATCATCCATAGTCACATGTCTATCCAACCATAGATAACCTCCATGGTAGCACGACAGGAGAATTTTAACACACACATTAACCTCCTGATGTCTGTCGAAGTGGGGTATCTTCATAACGTTAAGGATGGTGGACCTCGCGATCTCCTTGATTTACGACTGGGGGACCATCTTTAGCTTCCTCCCAGTCTTCTTTATCAAGCACCTATGTGGTGCGAGAAACACATAATTCTTTCTGTCTCCCAGGTTGAATTCATTGATCTTAAGATCAGGGATCAATTCCATCTATGGTCCTACTGCGTGTATCCCCTTCAGGAGGTACGCTGTGATGAGTGTGTACTCAAAATCTCTCGGGTCACTGTAATGACTAACTGCACCAGCCAAAGGCAGTGTTAGAACAAGATTTGTTTATGCCTCAGCATTGCATAAGTGGTGCTACCTACAAGCGCTACCTAATATTTCACAGAGAACAGAATTTGCATTTCATCATTCATTTTGGCAAATGAATACAATTGTTATGGGATTTTTATTTGTTTTGGGGAAAAGTGAAATTATATTGAGTTATTCCCAATATCCAAGTTCAAGCATCAGATAACCCATGGATTTATGCTACCTAATTGCATGCAGAAACACAGTCGGGTGCTACCTACAGGCGCTGCGTAATATTCTGGCAGAGGCTAAATTGTGTAGAGTTATTCTGCCATTTTTGAGTCACTAATTTAAAACTTGGGTTATGAGCAATTGAGGATGTATTTTTGAAAACTGAAGGAGGGTTTTGTTCGTAACATTCCAAATAACAAAAACCTCTCTCATTTTTTCAAAATCTGTTTTTTTTTTAGATTTATTGGCCCTGCGTACTCTGCACAGTGGCCCTGTGTACTAATTTCCTATAGCGGTCACAGTTTTGATATTCGCCTTGTTGGGAGGTTTCCACATGTCAAAGAGAGTTAGAATGACTTCTCAAGGATCGGTTATATGTCAAGGGACACCTACACCTAATATTTAGCTCCAGCAAAGGCCTCATGCATGAGGTGGAAACAATTTATTAATGACTTCCAACAAATTCCTGAAAATCAACAGTTTGTTGGTTTTTTGTCTCTTTGACTGTTGCCACCTATCTCTAAGGATTAGAATCCAATGGAGGAGATGGGATTCGACCTCCTTTGGTTATTTGGATGCTATTTTCTATTTAAAGAGGGAGATATCTCTTGGAGAATGGAGGGATGAGCCAAGAGAGGCTAGAGAGAGTAGGAATAGACAGTTTTCTATGTGTTCATTTGTAAGCCTATGGGCATTTTAGGATTGTAAGCATTACTGCTATTGGAGACTCATGAGAGTTTTGATTTCAGATTGTAACTCTTCTTTTATATTTCTTCTTATTTGAATATATTGGAGATTTGAGGATCAAAGGATGTCAATGATTTATGGATCCCTAAGCAGCAGAGGATCTGATGTATTTTTCCCATCAATTATTGTTTATATTCAAGTATTTGTTGATTCATTGAATTGAGAGGATCTCTATTTACTTAACATTCTATATTGTGTTTTCCTTCTTCATTTCTTCCACCTATCAGCATATAATCTTGTTTTTTGTTAAGCAACTTTTGTGCCTTAGATGAGTGGGATGTTTGTGACTCCATTGCCCATTGGTGTATCCTACTGATCTACAATTTGTTGCCCTCTCTATTTCTTTATCCATCTTTCTGATCCACCTATTCAAAACCAAAGTTATCTTTTACATTTTGATGGGTGTTGAGCTTACACTTTAGCAGTCAAAGTGTGACTTCCAGTGCTAACATTTTTGGCGCCATTGTCGGGGATGGATTTGAGTAGATTGAAAAGATCCCTGGGAAGAACGACATTGCACAGCTCCAGCTTTAGATGGTGACTGAAGTTGGACACCTTCAATACTGCACATTCACCATGGGGACTCCATTGTTCAGAATCAGTTGGTGACTCCACTGGGGATGAGGCAAATCAAATGGATATGAAGGCTATCCTGACCAAGAGGTTTTCCCCACTCAATTTCTCAGCCATAGATGGTTATCCACATCCTGTTCCTCAAATTGATGAATGGCAAGATCTGCTGCCCATATTTTATGAAGGTGATAATGATAGCCCTGTTGAGCATGTTCATGAATTTCATGTTTTGATGCAGCAACTTGACATTCATCATGAAGATATATTGATGAAAATGTCATGTATGCATTGGAAGGTGATGCGAGACAATGGTATAGAACACTCCCTGCTTCTAGTATTTCCTCTTTGAAGGAATTTCATGATGTTTTTTATTCTCATTGCAAGAAAATTTATCCAGCTTAAAGACTTTTTGAGAATTGTTGTGAGGGGTATGCATCATATATTCAAGATTCAACAAGTGATTCCTCTAGAAGTGATGATGAAGGGGATGATTGTAGGGAGAAAGACTTAGATGATGAGTTTCATAATGCTTTTCCTAAATGTGAAGAACGAATGTATCATTCATGTCAAAATTTAGGTCCCGAAGAGAAAGATCAATATGGACAATCCATCATTTCCTTATCTTCTCATTTTCTCGATTCTTTAAGTCAAGAGGTCATCTTAGATTCAGATTTATTTTATCATGAGAATAGTGTTGCATCTTGTCATGACCAAATTCATAGCTTATTAGTCCCTCCTATTGTTAATGAACCAATGTGCCATGATTTGCCAAGTTTTGATGACTATGAGGATGTTTTCCCCGAGCAACCAGTTGTCCCAGCTATTGTACTAATCCCCTCAGTCATTAATAGTCAAATGGTCATTGATTCACCTTTGTATGATGATTTCCATGAAGAATATGTTGAAGACCTTATATCAGAAAAGTACCCTTCCCATAAAAGCAACAATAGCTTGTTTCAACCCTCCTGTCATATTTTTGTTGCTGAAAAAGAAGAAAAAGATGATAATTTAATTTTAGAGGGTGAAAAAATGAGAAATTGGGACCATAAGCCAAGCTATGATGAATATCCCTCACAATCAGAAGATAATATAGAAGAATTTAGTTTCCCAAGCACTTCTAATTGTGATGAACTTCCCTATCAACCCCCTATTCCTCTTGAAGACACAAGCTCAGTTTCATCAAGAAGACAAGATCAAATGCCATGTGATCAGATGAGAAAGGTTAAAATTAAAGAATGACAAGCATCACTAAGCCTTTTTCCTAATACACCTCATGACCAGGAGTGGACCAAGGCCATATGCATTGAGGATGAATCAAAGAATCAACAAGCCATACAACAACCAAGAACAGTGGACGAAGGACCTAATGCAATACTTTTCCTTTTCACACAAAACAATGTTGCATGGGCAAGTATTGATGATGTTTTTCAAGATCCATTTGCAGCTTGTCTGCAAGCAAAAAGTGGGCCTAGGATCATTGATTTCTTCAATGGAAAGTGTATTGCTAGAGTTTTCTTTGACATGCCTTCAAGTACGAATTATCTCTGGTGCTTAAGGAAGAACATTTCAAAGCTTCAAATAGTTGAAAAAATGATGAAATGGCATCATTGGTTGTTTCATGTAACTTGAAAGCTTCATTTTCCCAATAATTAGAGTAGGTGTGTGCAATAAGCTTGTTGGAAAAGCATCGTTTTCATCATTTTGTCAGTTTTATTTTTCATTTTCATTTAGTTTCAGCTGAAGGCCACAGATCAAAGCAACTTGTAGAGGTTAAAGGTTGAGATCATGACTCCACAAGACCAAAGGATAAGGCACTGAAACTACAAGAGTTCTTAGAGCCTCACAGGGAGGACTCTATCCCCCATGAAGCCTATGTTAGCACAATATTGGTTTATTCCCTAGCGTTGCATAAGTGGCGCTACCTAATATTTCACAGAGAACAAAATCTGCATTTCATCATTCATTTTGGCAAATGAATACAATTGTTATGAGGTTTTTATTTGTTTTGGGGAAAATTGAAATTATATTGAGTTATTCCCAATATCCAAGTTCAAGCATCAGAGAACCCACAGATTTATGCTACCGAATTACATGCAGAAACACAGTCAGGCGCTACCTACAGGTGCTGCGTAATATTCTGGCAGAGGCTAAATTGTGCAGAGTTATTCTGCCAGTTTTGAGTCACTAATTTAAAACTTGGGTTATGAGTAGTTGAGGAGTATTTTTGAAAACTGAAGGAGGTTTTTGTTCATAACATTCCAAATAACAAAAACCTCTCTCATATTTTCAAAATGTGTTTTGGTTTGAGAGTTATTGGATATAGAAGTAGGCACTGCGTACTCTGCACAATGGCGTTGCGTACTAATTTCTTGTAGTGGTCACGATTTTGATATTCGCCTTGTTGGGAGGTTGTCACATGTCAAGGAGAGTTCAAATAACTTCTCACAGATCGGTTAGATGTCAAGGGATACCTGCACCTAATATTTATCACCAACAAAGGCCTCATGCATGAGGTGGAAACAATTTATTAATGACTTCCAACAATTTCCTGAAAATCAACAGTTTGTTGGGTTTTTGTCTTTTTAACTGTTGCCACCTATCTCTAAGGCTTAGAATCCAATGGAGAAGATAGGATTCAAACTCCTTAGGTTATTTGGATGCTATTTTCTATTTAAAGAGGGAGATATCTCTTGGAGAATGGAGGGATGAGCCAAGAGAGGCTAGAGAGAGTAGGAATAGGCAGTTTTCTATGTGTGTTCATTTGTAAGCCTGTGGGAATTTTAGGATTGTAAGCATTACTACTATTGGAGACTAATGAGAGATGTGATTTCATATTTTAACTCTTATTTTATATTTCTTCTTATTTGAATATATTGCATATTTGAGGATCAAATGTTGTCAATGATTTATGGATCCCTAAGCAGTAGAGGATCTGCTATATTTTGCCCATCAGTCATTGTTTATATTCAAGTATTTGTTGATTTATTGAATTGAGAGGATCTATATTTACTAAACATTCTATATTATGTTTTCCTTCTTCATTTCTTCCACCTATCAACATATAATCTTGTTTTATGTTAATCAGATTTTGTGCCTTAGATGAGTGGGATGTTTGTGACTCCATTGCCCATTGGTGTAGCCTACTGATCTGCAGTTTTCTTCCCTCTCTCTTTATTTATCCATATTTTTTATCCACCTATTCAAAACCAAAGTTATCTTTACATTCTAATGGGTGCTGAGCGTACACTTTAGTAGTCAAAGTGTGACTTTCAGTGCTAATAGGCGGGATGTAGCCGGGCAAGACCGATGGGATGAGATTCATATTTGCTAGATCGTCGTGGTGCTTTCTTCTCTTCTCCGTTGCAGTTCTGGATGGCCCACATCAACGTCCAGTTGATGGGAATGCTTGCAATCCTCTCATCGATGAGGCCTGGACTCATGTGGACATGGACTTCTCATCCATAGGGTCTATTAGGATCTCCTCCACAGAATTCTCTATTGCGTTCGCCTGAAATACACACTCATGGTCAATTATCTCGGGTAGGCGAACGGGTGCTGAAGGTAAGAAAAATGGGTGTCGAGGTCTCAAAAGCACAACGAAGTAGAAATCAGTTCTATGTTAGCTCGAATAATCACAATTTTCAAAAGTGTTCTTGGTGAGGCATCCGACGGATTAAATAACCAATGTCATAATGGACTCCTCCAACAAGTAGGAATTCCTCAATCAATACATTTCCATCCGTTGTGGCGTGGTCCCAACAGTACAATGGATAAATTTTCCGCAATAACTGCATTTCTAACCATTCCAGAGCGTCGTTCTAATGGTCGGGACACATCTAATGGTCACATAGCTTCGCCAAGTCAAAGTTCTCTTCTGTTTTGTTCTGCTATTTCGACGATGTTCAATTTTTGCAAGCCTTCTTCCTGTGAAGTCTTCACTGGAACCTCCTTCAGTCTTTCTAACTTTGCTTTCTTCTTACTGATATTTTTGGGATTTTTTCTTGTGATCTAAGTCTCTAGATTCCTTTTTCCATTTGTATTCTTATCTTCTCTTAGCATAGTAACTTCACACTGTTGATGTTCTCTCAAAAGTTTTGCATGCAATATCTCTTCTCTTACTACTTCTGGGGTAGGTTCTCTTTTATCCTTCATGGATAGGTTCTTTAAGCCTTATTGTGTTCTTTCAACTTTGACAACTAAGTCTCTGGCCCTCTGTTGCTTTGACTTGTCCTCTTTTTCTTCTATTAGTCGCGTTATTTTGTTGGCTATGAAGTCCCTTAATTCTTTCTTCTTTTGTTCCGTGGCTTCCTCTTCTTCTTTCCTCTGGATATGATCTTCCTTAATTCAATTATTTCCTAACAAAAGTGAAAAAGGAGCATTATTCTCAACAAAATTAATGACCTCAAAGTCTTCTCCAATCAATTCTCCATGGGCAATCATAGGTACATGAGTAAGTCTTCCACATAGGGTTATCATCTTTCCTTTAAACAAGCCTATCCATCCTAATGAAGTAATCATAGAAGGCTTTCCCAAAATTTCCCAAGTACTTTTTGGCATAATGTTCACCCGTGTTTCTTCATCAAAGACACAGTCTATGTCGAAGTCTCCTATTCTTGTTTCTATACACTTCTTTTCTTTTAATATGTCTGGTAAACTGATGTCTCTGTGATCATTCAATGTTTCTTTCAACTGTAATAACATAGTCTCTAATTCTATCTGATTCTCTAACATAACCTTAGTTTCTTGACCTTCTTCATGCTTTTCTTGTCTCAAGTTCATCTTCTCAAATTTATCAATCATTCTAGGTAAATCCAAAGCCTCATGATCAATAGATTTACAACAAAGACGAATGGGACCTCTACTAGGGAATTCCTTAGCAAGATGTCCCAGTCTTCTGTAACAATAACAAAGTGTTAATCCTCTCTTTCTCTTAAACGATCCCCAAACTTTCTTGTACTATGCATTGGGATCACAGTGATGGACCTGCAACCTGCAAAAATTCTTTCTAAGGTCCTGCATCCACTTGTTAGTCCAAAAATTCTTTCTCTGCATAGGAATAACATATCTTCCACTATCTCTATCAGATCTATTCATATCAAATCTTCTTTCTTCTAGTTGTGCCCTATTTTTGAGACTAGGACCAAATCTATCAAACATACCTAGATCCATACTTTCGAAGAAAAAAATTCCACTTTTCTTACCTTTACAAAAGCACAAAGCTTTAATATCTTACCTCTTTCTTCAGATCGGGCTTCCTTCTCTTAGCACAAAGCTTCACAAGTCAAGTAGAATATTGCGCACTACAACAACAGATCTACACACAAAGCTTTCTCTTTTCTTCAGTTCCCAACAATCATAGTTTCAGGTCCCGGCTACAGAACCATTTGTTGGCATAGGGGGAGACCCAAGTTTCAACGCTTCAATAGCACACCAAAAAAACCCTAACTTCCAACCCTTTTAGAAACACCTACGAAGAAGATGAAGTCTCACCTGAGGTAGAGGTAGGGGGGGTTGTAGGACTCAGGTGTATGCAACCTAGCTAGGACACAGATCTATGATCAGAATACTTAACAGAGAACTTAGTAGTTAACATTCATTAGTCTTTAACCCTTATTCACATCGCAGGTTAAACCATGCACAGAGCCACAAATCCAACTCCACATAGGACAGGATATCTGCACGCACGTCACCAGATCATCCTTCCCTGAGTTAGGTCCAAGCATAGAGACTTTACACAGTTTGTGCACAAAGCACTTACAAAACACTTGCACCTAGCTCTGCAAGCCTTAACACATCTTCTTGTACATAGCTAACATTAGCACTAAGCCATCGACCTACTAGGTCTCTCATATTACATTTCCTAGCTACTTATTTACACATTACAAAAGGGGCCTAAACATGGGAAAACCCATGGGACAACATCCCATACCCGTTACATAAACCCTAAAATGAAAAAATCCTACAAAAAGGGAGAGATCATGCGATCTCCGCTTTGCCTAGGTGATCCGTCTTCGACCAGCCTATCGAAGTCTAAAAAATGGTCAAACATGACCAACGTTTCCACAAAACTTGGTCGAGGGCCAACAAAATCCATCCATGGAAGAAGAAATGAGGAAAATTCGTGCGAGAATGGATGCAATGGAGACAACGTAGAGAAGAGAACCTGATGTTGGTCACATCAGCGAGGCTGAAAGTGAAGAAATGGAAGTATAAGGAGCTGTAGGAGAATACGTTGCAGATGAATGCTTGCTGAAAGAGGTTGTAAAAATGGGATCCAGAGAAAAAATAGAAGTCCCTATGTATGAAGGAAATTTGGATGTTGAGGAGTTATTGGATTGGATAAGTGCCTTATATAAGTATTTTGATTATGAGGAGATCAAGGATGAAAAGAAGGTGAAACATTTTGTTACTAGGATGAAGGGACATGCAGTGATATGGTGGGATGAATTGGAGGATGACATGAGGAGAAAGGGTAAGAAAAAAATGAAAAGTTGGGATAGGATGGTAGCTAAATTAAAATCTAAATTCATACCAAAGATTATCAGATCAATCTGTTCAGGAGATTGCAGAACCTGAGACAAAAAGGCTTGACAGTGAAGGAGTACACTAAAGAGTTTTACAGATTGAACATTAGAGCAAGACATCGAGAGAGCGATGAGGAAAAGGTTTCTAGGTATATTAATGGCCCGAGGTATGAGATCCAATAGGAAATCAATATGATGACATTGAGTATGGTGGAATATTCTTATCAGGAAACACTGAAAGTAGAGGATAAGTTGGCCAGAAAACAAAGCCAATGAAATAGATGAAAGAGTCCAATCAGAGGTAGAGGAAATTTTCGAGAGAAGTTCCAGAAACCCAGGACTGAGGCTGGGAAATATCACAGTCATACAGAAAGAGGAGGAAGTTCCCGAGGGGGGAAATATGTTGGTGGAATCTCTTTTTCTCGAGGAAGAGGAAGAGGCAGAGGAGGAGAAGTGAAATGCCATGCATGTGGAAAGACAGGGCATATGTCTTGGGAATGTCCTAAGATGAAGAAAGAAGGAGGTGGAGAAGCTCACATTTCCGAAGAACATAAGAGGAATGTTGAGGTTAAAGCAACAGAAGATGGGAAATCCCTCATGATGAGGAAGGTTCTCTAAAAACCAGAGAAAGAAGAAAAACAAGCAGTTCAGAGAAACAATATGTTCATGACTGCTTGAAAGACCAAGGACAAGGTATGCAAGGTAATAATAGACAGTGGGAGCATTGATATTCTGGTATCTATAGAAATGGTGGAAAAGATGGAGCTGGAGAAAACTGCACATCTGAAATCATACAAGGTATCGTGGCTACAAAAAGGACGCCAAGTCATGTTAAGTCAACAATGAAATGTTGAATTCAAGATAAGAGGTTATAAGGATAATATTTTGTGTGATGTTATACCTATGGATGTTTTTCATGTTTTTTTGGGAAGACCATGGAAATATGACATAAACTTCATACATGATGGGGGAAAAATACTTACACCCTTGAGAAGAATGGTCGTACATATATGCTGCTTCCAATAGAAGATAAGAAAGTGAAGGAGGAAGATAGCCCAAGCATACTTCTCATGAGTGGGAAGGAAATCTTGAATGAAGTCAAGAAGGAACATGAGATGCAGTTTGTTGTGGTGAGAAATCCCAGAGTCATCCTTACAAGTACTTATGTGAATGATATTCCTATAGAGATTCATGAAATGTTGGATATTTTTTTTGATATCTTGGCTCATGAGTTACCTCGTTCTTTACCACCCATTAGAAGTATCATTCACCACATTGACCTTAACCTATGAGTAAGTTTTCCAAACAAATATGCATATAGGTTGACACCTTAAGAAAATGAATAAGTCAAGAATCAAGTCAAAGAGATATTGGATAAGGGTTTGGTCAGAGAAAGTTTGAGTCCATGGGAAACACCAACTGTGTTAAGTCCAAAGAAATATTGAGGCTTGAGAATGTGCACAGATTCTAGAGTCATCAATAACATCACCATCGGGTATAGATTTCCTTTACCTAGGATGGATGATTTGATGGATTGCTTAAGTGGAGAAAATTATTATTCCAATATAGACTTGAAGAGTGGATATCATCAGATAACAATGAGAGAGGGAGATGAATGGAAGACATCATTCAAGATGAATGAAGGATTGTATGAGTGGCTTGTTATTCCATTTGGTTTAACAAATTCCCCAAGCACATTCATGAGATTGATGGATGAAGTACTCAAAGATTTCATAGGTAAGTTTGTTATTATGTATTTGGAAGATATCCTAGTCTTTAGTAAAACTGAAGAAGAGCACTTGAGGAACTTGAAATTAGTGATGAAGAGGTTGTAGTAGGAAACATTGTTGATAAATTGGAAGAAATGCTCTTTCATGAAGACAAAACTCATATACTTGGGTTTTATGATCTCTTCAAATGAATTGAATATGGATCTAGAGAAGGTGAGGGTAATAAAATAATGTCCTTCTCTAACAATAATATTTGATGTGAGATGATACATATGGATGTCGGTGGCCTCCCACCTATTCCAACTGGTTCATTTTGGCAGTTTTCCAGTTTGGCATTTTTTTCCTAGTTTTCAAGTCCCTGATTTCTGGGGCCGTTTTGAGGCCCTAACCAACGTTTTTAGGGATCTCCACAGTCAAAATGAAGATTTAGTTAGAGTTTGATGACAACATGTGTATTCCTCGGACATACCTTTCCAATGGGCTATCATACGCCTAAAACAAATATCGTATGCAAAAGTTATGACCCCGGGAAGTTGATATACTAACTTACCCAAATGGGACCCACATGACTTTTGGCGCTTCATCTCCTAGGGTTAGGTTTTTGAATGTCTAGGATTCTTTAAATTCTTGTTTATTGGAAAAAGGCCTTTAGAGCCTCATTGTAATCATCTTCTTGCAGATGAGTGTATCCGACACATCTCTTCTTAGAGATAATCCACCACCATTCCAACAAGCTTGTTTTCCACTACATTTTAGAGTTTCAACTTATTTCCTTATTGAACAGAAACCGATTTTATTGTATCTCTGTTATTCTATGTTAATCATATTTTAATAATATGTATTTATTTCATTCTGCTCATAAAATTTAGATCAGTGGTATCAGAGTGGTCTGCTCCTTCTCGTTTTTAATGCATGTACCCAACGTGATCAAAGTACAAAGAATTAGGTCTCGAGCTTGTTTCTATTGAGGAAAAAATCTCTCGCATGCCCAAGAAACCTCTCATGGTGGGAGAAAAGAAATAATACAGGATAGGAGATCCTTTCAAAAATTTTCTTGAGGAATCCCTCACACAACAGAGGAACGAGATGATGGATAGTTTTGTGCAAATCCTTCAACAACTACCAACATGCCACACATCTTCCTCGAGAGGAGGCGCTGCTCCCTTCAATGTGAAAATAAAATTTGATATTCCTATATTTGAAGGTCAGATAGATGCAGATGTTGTAGAAAAGTGGTTGAATCTACTAGAAGGGTATTTTTCTGTCCATAATTTTTTGAATAGAGAAAAAAATACTTTTGCACTCCTCAAATCCGTTCCCCATGTCAAAGATTGGTGGGAAACTTTCTGTGAGAAAAAGGAGACAAAGGAACCCTCATTATTCATAGTCGTGGTCACCTAGCAATCATTCAGGGATGATATTAAGGAACAATACTACCCTGCTGGAAGTTATGACGACCTATATAAAAAATGGACCACACTGTGACAAGAAAAAGACCAAGTAGTGCCCGAGTTCACAAATATCTTCCATACCTTGCGTACCAAGCTGGGTATTAAATATTCTAAGTGACATCTGGTTCTTAAGTATCGCAGTCCCTTGAATCAATACATCCATACCAAAATGGAATTTATGGACATCTCATCCTTAGGCGCGGCCTATCGATATGTCATCAAAATTGAGCAGAAGCTCAAACAAAGGACGCGACAATTTGGGCCTGGGAACCCTGCACAAAAAAAGAAAGGAAAGGGTGGCCCCAACCCTCAGAAAAAAGGACAAAGAAAATATGGAAAACATCATGAAAACCAGTCCAAGCCATAGGTAAAGAAGGACACCAGAAAGACAAAGAAAGATACCAGGAAGTGGTGCGCATTCCATAAGAGCCCCTGGCATAACACTATTGATTTCCGCTCCAAGAAGTCACTAGTGGCCTAGGTGAAATCCTTTGAATTAGATGGGTTCCGACTTTGAGTCAAAACCAGAAAGGGGGAGATGGATCATTGACATAGAACCCGGTTCTACCATTGCAACCACCAAGCTCCATCCTGGTGAACCAGACAAGCTAGAGGAAGTCAAATGCATTTTTCATTCATAGATGTGGGTGAAGGGTACCCCACTGCACTTCATCGGTGATAGAGATATCCATAAGAACGTCATATCAATAGAGGTTGTCAAGTGATTCACTCTTTCAACAACACCACACCTACAACCCTACACCATTGGATGGCTCCACCAAGAAAATGATATCCGCATCAGCTAACAATGTCTCCTGTCATATGACATCAAACCCTTCAAAGACGATGTATTGTGTGATGTTTCTCCTCTTGAATATTGTAATGTTATTTTGGTCCAACCATATTTATGGAAATGTCATGTTGTATATGAGTCTAGGATTAACAGTGTTATTATTACTTTGAACACGAAATTGTACAGGATACCCGAGGTTGTCCTAACTATAGCTATTTCCTTGATATTTTCCAAGAAATGCAGGAAGGTATCTACCAGGCAGGGAAATTTGTCTTCTTTTTGAATCGCTCTCAGAGTGATCGAAAGATCGTAGCCACATCTAGGGCCTACATGACCAACCTCTCCACACAATAGAAGAAAGTGGATAAGGTCGTGGAAGAATACTCAAATATCTTCTCCTCACCTACTAGAGTACCTATGCACTGTTAGGTCAAGCATCCCATTGATTTGACCCCCAACACATTGCTTCCTAATGGGTCAGTCTACTATTTCTCTCTGGTAGAGAATGAGGAGATCAAGTGACAGATCCAAGAACTTCTCCACAAGGGTCACATCCATCCCAACTCATTGCCTTGTAGGAGCCCAATTGTGCTAGTACAAAAGAAATATGGAACCTAACATATTTGCATTGATTACCAGTCCCTAAATAAAATCACAGTTAGAAACTGGTACCCGATTCCCCAAATCGACAACCTCCTTGATCAGCTCATGGGGGCCAAATACTTCAATAAGATTGATCTGGATTCTGGCTACCACCAGGTCCCGATAGAACAGAAAAATGTATGTAAGACCGTTTTCAAGTCAAAGGAATGTCTTTTTGAATGGTTGGTCATGACTTTTGGTTTGACAAATGCTCCAACCACTTTCATGAGGATGATGGATGATATACTATAACCATTCACCAATACTTTTGTAGTGGTGTATATGGATGACATTCTCATCTACAAAAAGACTTGGGAGGAACACTTGCAACATATTCAACAGGTTCTGCACACCCTGTGACAGCACAGGCTATACACCAACTTGGAAAAATGTTCCTTCAGCATGGACAAGGTCCATTACCTGGGATACATTGTTGATCATCGTGGCATACATGTGGATCCAACAAATATCCAGGTCTTCCATGATTGGCCAGCCCCAACCGCAATAATTGAGCTTCGAAGCTTCTTGGGCCTTGTAATTTCTACCATAGGTTCATGTTGGGATTCTCCCATATTGCTTGGGCCCTCAGCCAAGTAACCAAGGGTGGTGGTAAAGAGAAATTTGTGTGGGTCCGGTCCCAACAACGAGTTTTCAATGATTTGAAGTAGTGCTTGTTCTCAACCCTAGTACTTTCACTATCGGACCTTTAATAACCCTTTGAGATAGAGACATATGCTTCAGACTATGTTGTGGGCGCCATTCTCACTCATCACGACCACCCCGTATCCTATCATAGTGAGACACTATCATATGTTGTCCGTAATTACCCTACTTACGACAAAGAAATGTACTCCATTGTGCAATCATTATGCCAGTGGAGACATCACATTCTTAGGAAGAAAGAAAATCATCCACACTAATCATAAGCCATTGCATTTCATACAAACATAAGGCAAATTGCAGAATGGACACCATCTTAAGTGGTTCACATACTTGTAGCAATTCTACGTCAACATAAAGTATAAAACATGAAGCACCAACCATGTCATTAATTGCCTCAGCAGATCACCAGTCACGACATTCACCACGATGCTAGAATGTTGTGACCATGAGACCCCTAGATGGCACCAACTCTATGAGACAGACCCTGAATTCACCACCACCTACCAAATGTTGGGCGCAAACGCAGTTGTCGCTAATTTTCATATTCAGGATGGGTTGTTGTGTCGTATGGGCCATATCTTTGTTCCATCAAGGGAGTGAGAGAAGATGATTTGGGAATCCCACTATAGTCAGGTGGCAGGATACTTCAGCGTCAAAAAGACAGTGGAAATGCTACAAAAAAATTTCTACTGGCTGAAACTTCGACAAGAGGTCAACAAGTATATTAGGTTCTACATTGCCTACTCTATTGCCAAATCGACCACTAAGAAACAAGGCATGTACACCCATTTTTCTACTCTTGACAGGCCATGGGAATCCATATCAATGGATTACATGTCGGACCACCCATCCACCAAGCGGGGAAATGACTGTGTTTTTGTGGTTGTTGATCTCTTTTCTAAGATGGTGATTCTGGTCGCCTGCAAGAAGAGCATCACAACAGAGGCCACTTCCAAGATCTTATTTGAATGAGTCTAGGTACATTTTGGAATATCACAAACCATTGTCTCATATCGGGATAGTCGATTTATCATCACATTCTAGTCAAGCCTATGGTCACTTATGGAAACCAATATCACCAAATCCATGACCTTCCACCCCCAGATAGATGGCCCAACTGAGGTCATAAATCGAATGATCGTGCATATCCTACACATGTATAATTCCAAGCACCCTTACACATGGGATGAGAGTCTTCCCTATGTCCAACATAGCTACAACCGAGCCCTGCATATCTCAACCAACCACAACCCCTTTCAGGTGGGGTTGGGATTCCAAACCTTCGGTCCCATAGATGTTTCACTACCCCTTGTGGTAACCTCGATAGACTCATATCCTACTCCAAATGAAGCTGAAAAAGCCACTCAGTTCATTGAGTGTATCCAACACATCTTCCAACAAGTTCAGGATATCCTATAGAATTCCAATGACAAGTATAAGCAACACCATGATCAACATTGGGTGCCACATAAATTTCAGATGGAAGACAAAGTTTGGTTGCACTTGCAAAAATAATTCCTTATAGGACCCCATCGAAAGATTCTCCCACTCCGTTATGGGCCATACACCATCACCAAGTCTATGGGTGATAATTCTTTTGAGCTCAAGATTCCTCCTTTCCTTGGCCTACACCCAATGTTCAACGTGGATCTCCTTCGACCTTATTTCCCACCATTATTGGACACCTCAGAGATAGAAAAACAACTGACACAAACAAAGCTCAACCCCGACTACATACAACAGGAATCTAGTGATCATATTGTGGACAAAGAGGTCAAGGGAACTCACCTTCAAAGGATCCATCTTTATCGATTTGCAAAGCAAGGTATCTCCTGTAGTAAAGGCAAGTGGCTCACCCGGGGCCAAATTCAACAGAAATTTCCTCATCTGATGGGGGCACTCAATGCAATGGAGGCCATTGATTCTTAAGGGGGGAGGATTGATCTAGATGAAATTCGGTGGCCTCCCACGTATTCCAACTGGCTCGTTTTGACATTTTTCCAGTTTGGCAGTTTTTTCCTAGTTTTCGAGTCCCTGACTTCCGGCGCCGTTTTGAGGCCCTAAACAACATTTTTAGGGCTCACCACAATTAGATTGTAGACAAAGTCAAAGTATGATGGAAACATGTGTAGTCCTTATATATACCTTTCCAATGGGCTATTGTGCACCTAAAACGAAGATCGTATGCAAAATTTACGACCCTAGGAAGTTGATGTACTAACTTACCCAAACGGGGCCCACATGACTTTTGGCGCTTCATCTCCTAGGGTTAGGTTTTTGGATGTCTAGGATTTTTGACATTCCTGTTTAGTGTAAAAAGGACTTCAGAGCCTCATTTTAATCAAATTCTTTTGGATGAGCACAACCGACACATCTCTTCTCAGAGATAAGCCGCCACCATTCCAGCAAGCTTGTTTTCCATTGCATTTTACAGTTTCAGCTTATTTCCTTACTGAATAGAAACCAGTTTTATTGTATCTCTATAATTCTGTGTTAAACATATTTTATTAATCTCTGTTTTTTTTGTTCTTCTCATAAAATCCATATCATGATAAGCTTCCATGATTTAGCGAGTTTTTATAGAAAGTTCATTAGGAATTCTAGTGGCATTTGTGCACCCACGCTGGACACCATAAGAAAAAAACATAAATATTTTAATTGGACAAAGGAAGCTGAAAAAGATTTAGAGTATTGAAGGGGAAGATCACAGAACAATTGATTATGGTTTTTCCAGATTTTAAGAAGATATTTCAAGTGAGATGTGATGCAAGTGGAGTGACTATTGGTGCAGTCTTGAGCCAAGACAATAAGCTAGTTGCTTATTTCAGTGAGAAGATGAATGATACTAAGAGAAAGTATTCAACATATGATAAGGATTTTTATGTTGTGATACAAGCCTTGAAAAAATGGAGGCACTACCTTGTTCCAAATGAGTTTGTCTTGTACAATGATAATCAGGATTTACAATTCATAACCAGGCAGGAGAAGTTAAACCAAAGACATGCTAAATGGGTAGAATTCATGCATAATTTTACTTTTTTTACTAAGCACATTAGTGGTAGAATAGCAAATTTGTTGATTCTTTGAGCAGGAGATACCTGATTATGTAGGAATTTCAAGTGGAGACATTAGGGTTTGAACACGTTAAGGAAATGTATCATGAAGATCTAGATTTTAAAGAGGCTTATGAATCATGTGAGAACCCTTTGCTAAGGGACATGAGTTAGTGGATAGAATATTTAATCCAAGATGGACTATTGTTCAAGGGAAGCCAACTTTTCATTCCGAAATTCTCAATAAGAGACAAATTTTTGAAAGAAAAAAATAGTGGAGGATTGGTTGGACATTTAGGCCATGATAAGGCTTATGCACAAATGAGTTCATCATACCATTGGCTAGGTATGAGATCTGATGCAAATAAATTTGTGGACCGATGTAGATTTTTCTAGTATACAAAAGGAAAACAATAGAATAGTGGTCTGTATTAGCCATTAACTATTCCAGACAGTCCGTGGGATGCCATAAGCATGGATTTCGTGTTGGTATTTCCAAGAACCAAGAGGGGAAGTGATTCCATATTTGTAGTAGTTGATAGATTTGAAAAAATGGCACATTTCATACCATGCTAGAAAACCAGTGATGCTACTCACATGTATAACCGATTTTTCAAGGAGGTTGTGAGATTACATGGTTTACCCAGAAGTATAGTATTAGATAGAGACACCAAGTTCATGGGACACTTTTGGATAACCCTATGGAAGAGGCTAGGGACAAATCTGTCCTTCAGTTCAACATATAATCCTCAAAAAGATGGACAGACTGAAGTAGTAAATCGGATTTTAGGAATTTTTTGAGGAGTTTGGTCACTGAACATCACAGTTAGTGGGATCAGATTCTTCCCTAGGAAGAGTTTTCTTATAATGATTCTCTGAACCGAAGCACTGGAAAAATTCCATTTCAAATATTGTATAGAATGCATCTGAGAGGAATTTCAAAGTTGATATATTTCATACACGATGAGTTTCAAAGCACAAGAGAAGAATACTTTGCTACAAAGATGCATAATCTTCATGATCAGATAAAGGGACAACTATAAGATAGCAGCCATAAGTATAAGAGATGATTTGATCAGAAAAGGAAAGAGGTCCATTTTTAATTCGAAGATAAATTCTTGGCACACCTGAGGAAAGAAAGGTTCCCAAGGGGAACAGATAACAAATTAAAGATGAAGAAACTAGGACCATGTAAGATCCTTAGAAAGTTTGTTGCCAATGCTTATGAGATTGAGTTGCCAGAAGATGTGGGAATATCACCCATATTCAATGTTGTAGACTTGTACCCTTATAATATGGATGATACATAGGGGATAGATGATTAGAAGGAGATCCAATGGGAAAAGAAGATGCCCACAACAGAAAATCCACAGATGGAGAAAATCATAGATCAAAGGATTGGTAAGAAAACCAGGATAAAGAATTATTTTGATTACTTGGTGAAGTGGAAGGATCAACCAACATAGGATTCTAGTTGGGTAACTAAATCTGACATTCAGAGACATGGAAAAAAAATGCAGGAGCTCATCAACAGGAGTCCATGAATTTTTTTCCAGAGGAGTATGATGCAGGAGCATCACCATCAACAATTAAAGAGGTCAAGTGGAGGACAACTCAACACCCAGAATCTGTTTCAAATTAGCTTTTATCCCAAGGAGGGCACGTCATTTTGATATTTTGAAAATATCGTAATTAAGTATCTTTGAATGTTTGGGGGCTTGATCCATTTCCGGAGATCATAGGAGATTGTATTCTCTTCAATACAAGATAAGATTCTACAGATACTGAGCATCAACTCATATCTGATTGTAATAACCATTTATTGTAATAAGACCTTAATAGATAGGTGTTTTAATTATGATAGGATAGCATTAAAGTAGTCGGTAGGAAGTCTCGAGAAGCCCCTCAATGTATAAATATATGTATCTAATGCACAAATAAGGTTGTCCATCATTATCTTAGAGAGTTGTTGACGAATATTATTCTTCTGCTAGCCATTGTAGAGAGTTGTAAAGAGTTGTATGAATCTATATACATACCTTTGTTGAAGGAATACAAGCAGAGAGGTTTAATTCCATATGTGTGTTGTTATGTTCATCTGAATTCATTAAGTACATGTGATGTTTCTTTATGATCTCCGTGTTTTATGTGTTTCATGTGTTTGAATATGCGTTTTATGGTTAAGTGTGGAAACCTTTGATGTTTATGTAAGTTTCAATTGTTTCTCTTCTAAGAGTTCTGGTGCAAGGAGTGCAAAGTGCCCACAATGAGTGCGAAGTCCAAGTCAATATTGACTCAGAATCTCAGAAGAGGTAGCGTGAAACTTTGCTGAGAAAGTGAAAAGAGTGCACAGTTTCTCAATGGAGAGTAGAGTTCGGAGAAGACCCGTGCAAGGCATGTGCCAGGTCAACACTTTTCCTAAGTGTTGAGGAAGTCTTAGAGGAGACAAGTGCAAGGAGTGCATAAGGGAGGTTTTCACAGAAATATCTAAGTCCAAATATTTCAGAAGTACAAGGAGACAAGGAGTGCACCGAAGGCTTGAGATACCTCAGAGATCAAAGCTCAAGAAGGATAGTAGTCAAAATCCTTAAGGAGGAGAAGATTTTTTTTTTTAAGGGTCGAACGGATGAGATATGTTCAGGAGGATCTAGGATCTCTCATCATCGTTAGATATGGAGAATTTGTATGAGGGGTAACCTTTGAAGTCATTGAGACTTCACCTATTAATGAGATTTGGAGCACAGGGCATGGAGGAAGAAGCATCCTCGAAGTCCTGAAGGCTGGAACTAATCGTAGCCATCCATTCTAAAGGACATGCGTCAATATATTGTGGAATATTGAAACCCAGGAGTTTGGGAGAATAGCAGGGAGTGGAGTTCAATCTATCTGGAGTCCCAAAGTCTAGACTTGATCTGAGTTGTTTCTTAGAGGAGGACACGTGACAGGAGATCCGGAGGTCCAAAGAACCTATACTCCGGAGGAAAGGATCAGAAAGTTGTTGGGAGAAAGGATTTTTGAAGTCTTGAAGGATGGGATTCATCCCAACTGTTGATATGAAGAAGGACACATGGAGGAAGGATAGGTCATTTGACACTTCACCATTCTGGAGATACCAGGGTTTGAATTGCACATATGCCCAGACACCTAAATCTTGAATCAACGACATTTGTATCATTCGTTGATTGGGTATAAGTATAAGGACCGTCTAATATGGTCCGCTTGTTCAGCGCTCCGACATAAATGTGGAGAGGTTCTTTGAAAACCCTCAATTCACAGATCCGTGAAGTGAAATATCAGCCATAGATCTGATCAAAGGATATGATACGTCCTATATTCTTCGTATTTCATCACTTTGGAGGACACTATGTTGGAACACGAAGACTTTTCGAAGCCGAATTCCTGAACCCAATCACAGCCGTAGATTTGGAGTGGATGTCGTAAGCTGTCGATCCCTGTTGCGGTTCATTGCTCCGTCACTTCGGTGTTAAGAGGGATTGGAGTGTTAGTCCATGGAGACTCATGAAGCATGATAGCTTCAAAGTCTTGAATACTTCGGAGTTTGGAGGATTATCCCACGGTTTTGGCCCACAGTTCCCTAGAAAGATGTGCTAGTTCTTGGGGACCCTTTAAGAATGGATTTTGCATTTGGGTAAGAGAATTTAAGGCCTATGTAGTGGATTTTAGTGATAAGAAAGATCCTGTGAGCTGATTTAGCTCCCGAAGTGAACGATCCTTAGGCCGAGAGGTCGAGAAGGCCCTAGGAGTGGGTGGGGGTCTGCATCACTTAAGAATTTAGCAACATTGCACAATAACCATAAACATCATAATGTGCAAAAACAACACATCATGACATAAGGGTTTAAAACGGTTCATCCAACTTGGGCTACATCCACAATGGTTGGGTTCTTATATTATTCATGGATAATCTTCTTACGATTGTGCCCTACGCTACAAAATATGAAATAGTAACATTACCCAAACCTTCCTAGCCGTCCTGCTGTAGTGCGAGCATACTTCCCAAAAACTCAATCATAACATGCGAACACTTATCTAAAAACGTAATTCTCTTCTCATTCATCCACTACTTAAAATATATGAACCTTTTCTACCCAAAAACCTCTTAAATATTTATACATCAAAGTAGGGCTAATCCTGTTACAATGTGGACAAAATGTCCCAAAACACCAATGGTCTATAATTGGTTTTCACCCTTTATGAATTTCTTCATTATATTTCCTCCTATTGCATGCTTTGATTCCTTAAAGTATGCTCCCATTGTGCGCTCTAGTCCATATTCTAACTGCATTTTATTCTTTGACTTATTCTGGTACAGATCCCAAAATTTAACCAACCTTATCTAAAACGCCTATCCAATAGGCCCCCAACACTCACCTCTGGATCGTCCTGAGCCACTCAAGCCTTCTTCCATTTCACCATGAATTTGTCGAAGGTCTCTTCTATTGTCGCGACCTTCTCCTTTACCTCTGTCTCCTTCTACAAAACTATGCCAATGGTTTCGATAGTAATCCAAGCCTGAATCTTCTCAACACTTTATTCAATTGCATGTTCGATTATACCTTGAGTCATTACTAAGGTTGTTGTCACTATGTATGCTTCGTATTCTAGTACCTCGATATTTTGTGCGTGATCCTGATGCTCTGCCCTTAGCTATTCATTTATGAATACAACTTCATGTTCTCATTCATTTCCTTTACCACATCTGCTGCTGGTAATGTGCCCATGACTTCTTTGAACTTCTGTTCCTTTTCCTGTGCATCCTATATCTTCTAGTTGATCTCTTGTTTCTCCTTATCTTCAGTTAATTGCGTCTATAATCCCATAGTTTTTACATAAAGTTGAGCACATTCTTCCTCTAGGCTCTTTATTCTCTCCACAATTGTTGTCACTATTTTCTCCCTTTTCTCCCTTTCTTCAAGTGGAGTGTTTGGTGTCATGCACGCTTCTAAATTGACGATACGTGCGCGAAAGCCGTACATAACTTCACTTAAATTTGTCACTTGTTCTTTAAGTGGGGCCTCCATATCTGTCTGAGCCTCTAGGATTTTGTAGCATACCTTCTTGAATTCATGCTGCGTTCTTTCAACCTTATGAGCGACCTCATCACACTCATGCTTGACTTTGTTGTACCCTATCTCCAATGTGGCATTCTCGACCATAACCTTAAACAACTCACTAGATGTATTCGATGCATGGGAGTGCATATCTTGTTTCACACTCATCTGCAATTCTTTTAATACATCTATTGGAAGTTGAGATAGCATTAAGTCAATGTGGCCTAGTGCTCGTGCATGTTCCTGCATCTCCATTGTGTGGAACTCTACCACCCTTGTCACCAACTTGATCAATCTGTGTTCTCATGGGACTAATAATGACTGAGAGAGTGTTGGCCCTACCTCCCCAATCTTTGTAGTTTTTTTTGTCTATTCCTCTTATGTATTTCACCATGGTGCGATGTTTGCTACTTCTAGCAGGTGGCATAGCTCAACCATCTACTCATGCATGTGTTTGTGCATTTCTTCCTGTTGTTGTGTTGCATGATGAAACACATCATATATGAATTCTTTCGCTTGATATCCTATCTTTTCCAAATCTTCCTCTGTCATGGCTTGGATGGCCACTTCCTTGATAAATTTCCACTCTATCTGTTGCGGTACAAATCTCCCTGTCTCTGGTTCTTTGTGCTTCTTTTTTGTGTGTAGTTTTGTCTACTGGGTTTTTTCCTCTTTCCTGTTCATCTCCTTCTTCTTCATCATCATCGATCTCTTGTAATTGTGGGTTTTTTTTCTCTATTGACCCTATTTCTACTGAAGGAATATTCCACTCATCATCCCAATCGACTATAATATTGCCCATCTCATCCTACATTAATCTATATTGGATGGGAAACCATTGTTGATCTGGGTCCTTTTTGGCTTGTACATACATGTGGTGACTCCATACCTTAAATCACACCACTACCTTATATTCCTCGACCACCTTTGGTGGTATGCACAGTTTCCTCTCGATGATGTCCCTAATAGTTTCCTTATAAATGTAAAATGCAACATTTTTTTCCATTTGTTATGCCTTATGTGTAGTATACGATAGGTTCAGATATCATGTAGCTAGACATGGCTTCTCCCCGACTCCCAAAAAATGTGTGTCATTTGGCTCTCTCCAAGCTGATAGCACTATTAGAATTAGTAACCAGGAATAATGGAACTCGGCCCCTTTATCATATGCTTCCTCACAATCAATCAAAAAATGGTTTAATAAGAACTTCATCCAGTTCATCTGGATGCCCTCGACGCACCTTTTTGCTACAACTATGACTGCTGCTGAGACTTGTTATTTTCTACACTTCCTTAACAGTTTACAAGCTAAGGCTTGCGCCATAAACCTTACTTTTGGGTCGCTTATTCTTATGATGTCTAAATCACACTGTCCACATAATGTATGGAACTTCTCCTTCATTCTCTCAGCTAGAGATTTTTCATTTTTCTCGTCGAAAAAAAACAAAGAGGGGTCCTCCCCCTATGATGGAAGACCAACAATATGTACAATCAGGTTCATATCAATGGAAACAGGCCCTTTGAGCCACATGTATCCCCTATGCACGTAAGTCAACAACATTTTTACACAAAAATTAATCTCTTGGATCCTACCAAAGTGTGGTATATCGAACAACTTCAGAATTCCTTCCTTCTACAATCCCATAGCCCAAATATGTATCTCTATGACTATCATCTGCATTTACGAACTAATGTGCTTCTTAAAAAACTTTCTATGCAATAAATCTAGAAATTTATTCTCATCTATAATGGTGTGGTCGACATACTTTAAAGCGGGTATCAAGCCTAACATGTCCCCTTCCACAATCACTCCCTATAGAATCAATGGATACATGAGTGGGTACTTCACATCTTTCTTTAAATTGACCTGTTTTGCAGATGGATTTATTGGTGGTATGTAGTCCCTGGGAATCTCAACGTTGAGGAGGATGCCTCCTTTGTCTCTTGAACTACATGCATCATTGTGGGTTGACCGTGCTATTTATTCGGTACTAACATTGAAACCACTATTGCCTTAGGTGATGCCATCTTCCTCTACAACTGGTCTCTATGTCTAACGAGGATTTGTAACTCATGTTTGTAAATCGGCTCTGAAAATTGTCTTTGAAACTGGGATTTGTAACTTGACTCTCTTATGAAAATTCTTACAATAACCTTCCCCCATCGACCCTTTTCTTTATTTTATACTTCATCTCCAATTTTTAATGTCCATTCACACCTAAACTTTTCGTATAATCCACTAGTGGTTTTCGTTCATTACCTACTTTAATTCTCCATTAACTCCATATCTCTGGTAAATTAGTCGTTCGATTCTACAACCTGCCAAAATATTAGGGCCAATATTTATCTGATGGTATCCTAAAAATCCATTAGTGAATGAGTAGGCCTCCTTCTCTTCTACATTTTCTAACACTTCATTTGTAAAGGGGGTCAGAAAAGGGTCATGTAAACAAGCATTGTTCAACTTTGTTAGGTCTACACAAATTCTAATACCCCATGTTTTATTATATTGAACGACCATTGGGATTATCCATTTAGACTCTGTAATGGGGTCAATGATACCAACTTCTATCATTATGTCAAGCTCTGCTTTGACTTTTTCCTTGTACTTCAGATGCAATCTGTAAGGTCTCTATCTTATTGGCTTAATGTTTGGTTTTAACAGGATCTTCATTTTTGCCAATTCCTCAGCTATTCCCTTTATCTCTGAAAAGGTTGTCAGAAAGAGATCTTGTTACTTGCATAATAGGTATACAATATTTTCAACAATATCATAATTCCAATAGTCATCAATATTCACAAACTTTAGTTTCTCTTTCATGCCAATATTCACTTTGAGCACACTTAATGGATTCACATATGCATAAGATTCAAGTTCTATACCTACAATGATGCATTCCCCTTAAGTATCCGGTACTTGTACATTTCTTGGATCTTCTTCCTTTTGATCTTCTTTAGTAACATTGTAAAATTCTAGTAGTTCATGGATTGTCATAGATTCTTTGTGCGAACTACACTCGGGTACTATTTCTATCTAATATTCTTCTATAAAAATCTTACTTCTAATGACTTGTAGAGATCCATCTACTAAGAGTGACTCAACTTCAAGACTAAATGTTACCTTAAAATTTTGAGTGAGATATTCCCATTCTGTTGTCCCTCTGTGCACTTCTAGTTCTATATGCCAATTCTTGGGAATTGACTCAAGTGTATGTATGAACCTATGCATCCATTCCTACTTTGACACCTATCTCCAAGTTGTCATACACTGCGCAACATGATTTTCCATATTTATCATTCCTATATACTTGTGTGTAACTTCTTCTGTTCCAAATCTAATCTGCATCAGCCTTTTACAATGTTGCGCCCAATCCCCTATTCCTTCCTTGTGTGTTTCCCACCATCTCACGGGGGTTTCTCTTAGTGCAACATCTAATGCAATTTTTTTTTTTTTTTCAGGTATCTGCAACTCAAATTATTTTACAAAGGAACTTACATTAGTTAATCCCTCAAACCTTCGTCTATCACGTACCTTTGTTCCAATCCAGTGCAAAGAGTGAGTAATGAAAGAACATCTTTTGTTTGATATTTCGTGCAATCGGTGCTACCGATGTTCAAGTCCTTCCTCTGAATATGATTCACAAGAGATAATGTTTTTCCAACTAAGTGCAACATATGTAGTAGAATTGACATAATCATCCATGCGTGTGGTCATATTATACAAGTTATCAATTTATTTTCTCGTGGGTTCCACATACCTTCTGGCCTCTGTGGGGTCTAATGGTGCAGTCACCTTTAAGCCTCATCCTTCAAAAATAATTTCTCTCTTCTTCAAGTTAATAATTTTCTGGTTGTAAAAGGCCTAATCTAGTCCAAGAAATGTTGGATACGACTGACTATTATCCATGATCTCAATGACCTCAAATTCAACTACGTTGCACACTCCATCTATGTTAATAGGTACTCCTACCAATCTCTCGATCGATATTATCCTACATTGTTTTTCCAACATCAATTGAACAATTGACCAATCTAAATTCAGTTTCCCCATCATTTTCCACGTTTGTCTTGGAAGAAAATTTACATCCGATCCTAAGTCCAAGATGAAATTATCCATGTCATACTCTCCTATCTGTGCACTTGATTTGAATTCTCTATTTGTTCTCTTCTTTCACAATACTCGTTTCACTGCTCTATGCGTCATAGGTACTTGTCTGTCTTGGGTGTATTGATCGATCATCTTTTGTAGTGTGTTCAACATTGTTTCCTCTTTCATCAACATTAAACAAATCTTTAGAAAATATTTCGAAGTGTTTTCTTTCTTGACTAACCTTTATGGAATGGTGCAATCATAAAATGACGACATATCATATACTGGTGGCATATTTGACGTTGATGTTATCCAGTTCGATTCTAGTATCTCCTTCATGCCTTGTTGATATTATTTCTCTTTCTCTTTCTATGGATTAAATGTTGGCATGGGATCAACCACTTTCCTTATCCATTGCTCGAACCCCTTTCCCTTTTCTATCGCATCTTCTCTAGTTCTCATTCTGCTACGCATAATGACTGTTACTCTGGGATGATCGTTATGCTCCTTAGTTGATATCATTTGTAGGTTTTGGTTTTGGTTCTTCTTTTGATTATGATTCCCTCTTTCCTACCATTTCTCTATCAGTTGAGGACAATATTTTGTGGCATGGTCCAATGCTTTGCCATGCGTGCACGTCATGCAATGATTCAAGAAGTCTCTCACTAAATGTCTTGTCTTAGAGTCCCTGTCACATCCTACTATCACTCCTGTCGTGGCTCAAATTGTAGGTTAACTATTACCTAGTTCGAGAGGTCCACAATGTCATGGGGGCACACTAAGATAGTGGCTCTTGAATATTTATGAGGGTTGCACAATAAGGCAGGGTCCTTATTCCATAGAAGCCCATAGTCTCTCACAAGGTCGCCCGAATGGAGTGTCGAATCCAGGGGTTGGAAAACTACCAAAACAGTCAAAAGGTGAGTGAAACCCTTGGATGCACAAGAGTGTCTTGAAGGGCACGTCGCATGATTTAAAAGGAAACATGAGTCAACATATCTAGGTGGCCTAGAAAACAATAAATTAATTTGACATTGTTGGATTTAAAATAATTAATTAATGAGTAAATTATTAATTATAAATCCCTATAAGAGTTTAAGCCTTTTCAAATAAAATTTAATTCAACCTAAGTATAAGTTTTGTAAAGAGGCTAAACATAAATTAATAACTAAATCAAAAGGGGAATGGGGTAAATAATTTCAAGAATTAAGTAAATTGAAATAATCCTAATGAATTAATTTAAGGTACATATGTTTAAGAAAATATTAAAAGGGATCTTTTAAAATAAGAAAGAAACCAAGATGAGAGAATGTGTACACATAGAAATGGATCTAGAGTCTAGTTAACACTAGTATAACTAAAGAAAAATTCTATTTGAACTCAACTGAAATTTAGTAAGGCGTCAATCATTAATTGAGAATAAGGGGAATTAAGATACAACTAGGAGTGATTTAAGGAGGGCTTTTAGGAAAGGTGAGAGAAATCGTATTTAACTAAAATATATTGAGGAATTTACTTGTGCAACCCGAGGAAAGGGTGACAAGTGTAAGGGGGAAACAATTTTAAATTATTTAAATTAAAAAGCGAATTAATTGTGCAAGTGGGGGTGCGTTATGGATAAATTCTATAAAAAAATGGCTAAGATGAGAAATGGATCACACTAATTATGGGTAAAGTTATGCTACATAATTTTTGATTGGTTTTATTTGTGAGAGTTCAGATACCCAATTTGAGAGAGAGTGGTGGCTCTACCTTGCGAGGCAAGATGGAAGCTAGAGGATTTCTAGTTGTGTGTGTGTGTGGCCCCTTTGTGGCTTGAGGGAATAAGGGGGAAGAAGAGTACCTGTAGCGTTGGATGGGAAGTATCGGTGAAGTCTCAATAATTAGCAAGAGGGAGGTCAAAAGAAACACCAGTTGCCAAAAATCATATCCAAGCCATCTTCATCATCGATTATGATATTTTATGGAATTTGTAATTGCATTGATTTTTATTGTTTAATCTAGTTGTTATCATTTGTTGTAGATTTCCATACTTTGGTCGTCTTAGTTGCAATTGCAACTATAAATTGGGTGAATGTTTTTGTAGTATAAAATATGATGGAATGTATTGAATTTTATTTTTTTTGGGCCTTGAAACCCACTTCTTTTGTAGCGAAATTCCGGTAGCGAGTTCTCCCAAAAGTTTTTTTTTTCTCCAACGATTAGATGTGCCCTTCCTTGGAGAATCTCGTAAATCAATTTTCCTTCTGCGTTATTGCTCCTTCAAGAGACAGATTGAGTCTCTCCTAAATCTAATTTTCTCCATGAGTTTGGTTCCTTCCAGAAAATTAAATGAGTTCAGTATCTTGTAGCGATTACTACAAATCTCCTCCTCCTTTGATCTTCTTCAGATTTCAGGCTTGCAATGCACCCTTCTCTTTGCTCCTTCTTGGATAGGAAATCAGGTTGCTCCAACACCCTTCTCCTTGCTCCTTCCATGACAGAAAATTGGGTTGCTCATGCACCCTTCTATTTTCTCCTTCCTGGACAACAAATCGGGTTTCTCAAGTGCCCTTCTCCTTGCTCCTTCCTTGACATAAAATCGGGCAGCCAAGTACGCCCACTCCTTGCTCTTCCTCGATAGAAAATTGGGTTGTCAAGTGCACCCACTCCTTTCTCCTCCCTTTACAGAAAATTGGGCTGCCAAATGCGCCCACGCCTTGCTCTTCCCTTGACACAAAATCGGGTTGCCAAATGCGCCCACTCTTTGCTCCTTCGGGACAAAAAATCAGGCTTACTGGTGTGCCCACTCCTTCCTTTTCCTTGACAGAAAATTGGGCTTGTTGGTGCGCCCACACTTGCTCATCCTTGACAGAAAGTCGTGAAAGATTTAGGGCTTTCCAAGTGCGCCCACTTTTTCTCACCTGACAGAAATTTTGAGATGTTAGCGCGTCCTCTCTTTTCTCACTCTCCTTTTATACAATGCATGTATAGCGTGTGAAATTGATTCGAATTGATCTCGGGTTCTGGGGTTGCGATTCCAAAGGATATGGGTTGATTATTCTTATTACTGTTGATGTGCCTTTTTAGCGTTCTTTATGGACTAATATATGGGTGTAAGTATTCGGTGTGTAATCTGATGCTACCCCCTATTATAAATTTAATGAATATGCATTTCATAGAAGCTTGTGTTGGTATGCATGGCGCCAAGAAGATTTGATCTTCTCATGACTTAGGAAGGGAAATGAAAACCCCAGCTAATCTTATCAAGGCCGATCTAGACCTTGTATGTATTAACTTATAATTGGTTTTATTTAGAATTATGGAGTTTGTATTATAGTAGATAAGTCCCTTATTGATGGATAAGTTGGGTCTTCTCTAAAAGCGTAGATAAATAGATTGAACCCTTACCTTGCTTAAAAGTTGGGCCCATTCCCAAGAACTTTAACATGGTTTTGCAAACAATGGTTGTTGTTTGTTTATTAATATTTTTAGTCCATAAAGAGATGCTAAGTACAGCCCCCATAGAGTCAAGTGCTTATGCCTACTAATGGGAAGGGGTTGTAGCCAGAGTGCTGTAAGCCTACCAAAGATTAGATCTTTTTGGCTCAAATTAGGGATGAAATTTGATAAGGAGGGCCTTCAGTTGTGTCTACCTTATTAGTTGTCTCATGTGAGCCTTCTGCTTCAATCTTGGTCATTCATCACCCAGTGGTATTCCATTGTTGCCAGGTAAACCTTGCCATTCTGCTCTGAACAAGGGAAGCCTTATTTTATTCTTCTTAGGATTGAATTCCTCGTAGTCTTTATTAATGGATGTATAAAGTAGTTGAATCCTTATTCTGACTTTAGGATTCTAGTTCACCTAAGTCCTTCCCTTGGGTTTTTTAAGGAACTTGCATGCTTAGTCTATTGATTTTACAAATGGTTCCATTAGTTTTACATAATGGATTTATAATGTAAAACGTGTGTAACATTTAATGTATTGCTTAAGAGGATGAATTTTTTTATGGGTTCTCATAATGAATTGTAAACTAAAACCTTTCTTTACATAAACCTAGAAGATATCAATGATATGTATAGCTAAGCTGCACACATTTAAGATTATAATTATCCTCTTGAATTATTATACTCTTATGAATGTTCTTTGTCTCATCTATACTCATTGTTGCTTGAAAATGATAAGTATACTCATTGTTGCTTGAAAATGATAAGTATAGTAGAATAACCTCTTGTGCCATAAACATAATGTTGATGTATGATTGATTTAGTAACTATTTTACTCTTGTGCCATGATTATAAAGTTGATGCATGGTTGATTTAGTAACTAGATTACTCTTTCCCCATGAACATAATGTTGATGTATGATTGATTTAGTAACTAGATTACTCTTGCACTATGAACATAATGTTGAAGTATGATTAATTAAGTGATTAGATTAGTCTCGCGCCATGAAATTAGTGTTGAAGTATGATTGATAAATTAATTAGCCTACTCTTGCACCATGAATAATTGATTATTAAGATTGATTGATTGATCTAGCTGATTTTCGGCTTGATCGGATTAGTGGGAATTAGACACCTCCTTGTTCCTCAAAACAATCACCATCCCTGAGACCTTAAGTGGTCAAAACCAATTGAATGAATCCTGGGCTTGAGTGTTGCTTATGTGTCCTGGAGGTCCTAATCTTGAAGGGTAAGTTGGGCGGGTAGTTCTTCATCACTCAATG
>JZKD02S1620552.1:283508-314441 GCA_000966675.3 Picea glauca
TTCCTTAAAAACATCTTCTAGGTCACTTGGCCCCACTTTCCTTATTTTAGGGTTAACCCACTTCTAATTTCTCCATTAAATTTATTATTGAAATAGTTTATTTTGTATTCAATTTAAATTATAATACACTCATTACTTCACTTTACTATTTACCTTTTAAAATCTCTTAAACCACTTTGACCACTTTGACCTTTTGGGGCTTCTAGATGACATATGAGGGTCCTACAACTTTTTAAGGCCATAAATCTCAAACCGTGAGGAGTTATGTGATGTTCCACATACCACCTGAAATGGAATGAAATGTGATATCCATATAGAATAGTATTATCTGAAAATATATCATAACTCATACCGTTATCCATCAAACAAACTTGGGTCCATTACCCAAACCCGGGGTCTCCAACTTCTCATGGCCATAACTCTCTAACCGTGAGGAGTTATGTGACACTCCACATACCAACGGAAATGGAATGACACACACTATCCATCTAGGATATTTTACCTTACAAATTCATTGTCCTTCATCTCATTATTTCTAAATTAAGAATGGGTTCTCTTACTCCGCAAAGCATCTTCTCATGAGGGATGTCACCATAAGGGGACCACTTTGGAGTTATTCCATATTTAATTCTTATCAACCATGACAAGACAATAATTAGTCATCTTTACATAAAAAAATATTGGGTCCATTAACCAAACCTTTGTGCTGCGAGGCTTTCTTCAAGGGTTGACATCAATGACAACCAACCTTAATCAACATCTTCTGCCCATAGAGTCATGGGTAGAATATGATCATGTATCATTTCTTTAGTTGCCTCAGTGATGTTTCTTTTCTTCCTTTCAACAACCCCATTTTTTTGAGGATTGTACGGAACTGTGAGCTCCCTCTTGATCCTTGCTTCAATATAAAATCTGATAAATTCTTTTGAGGTGTATTCTCCTCCATTGTCTGATCTCAATACTTTGATTTTTCTTCCAGTCAAGTTTTCAACCTGAGCTTTGAATTCTTGAAACTTGGCAAGGACTCCATCCTTGTTCTTCAGAAAGTAAATCTAATTTTTCCTGGAGCGATCATCTATGAAGAGTACATAGTACAAGTACCTATTTAAGAATGAAATAGTCATTGGCCCACATACACCTGAATGTATCAAGTCCAAGATTTCCTTGGATCGGTTATCACTTCTAGGAAAGGATCCTTTAATATTTTTACCAAGGGCACAACCTTTACAAACACCTTTATGTTGGGTCTGGATCTCTAGTAGACCTATTACCATTTTCCCTAGAGCTTAAAGAGCTCTATAATGAATGTGAGCAAGTCTTCTATGCCATACCTCACTCAAGATGATAGTGTCATGTAGTAAGGCTTGAACTGGTTTGATGGTCAACTTGTATAAGCCGTTCTCTCTGACACCAATTACTTTGGAAGATCTGATATGAGAGTCTTTGTGCCATGCAAGGACTCTTCCTTATGAGAAAGTAATTTTGTAACCTTTGTCTTCAAGGGACGAAATAGAGACAAGGTTTCGCTTCATTTCTGGTACATATATAAATTATTCTAATTTGAGATGGATATTTGAATCTAGTTGGAATATGGAAGTTCCAACTCCTCTCACATCATATCTAGCATCATCTCCAAGGATAACATGTAGATGTGTCTCTTTATCAATGAAGTGTGTTAGATGATTTCTAATATTGGTCATGTGCCTGGAGGCACCACTATCAATTAGCAAAGTATTTTCATTGATAGGAACCATACCTGAGAGTGATGAGATATTGATGTCTTCATTTCTTTGGATTTTTGTACTGAGCTTGATTTCCATCATGAATTTGCTCATCTTCAAAAACACTTGTCAACTAGGATAGAAAAACTAACGGCTAGGCTAGGCTAGCAATTTTAGGTTTTGTTGGGCTTATGACTACCAACAATAAGAATTTAATATGATAATATTTGTGGAGCTTCTTCAAGAACTTCTCAAAAACACAATTCACAATTTTCTGCAGAATTTTGACGAAACCCTAGAAACCCTCAGGGTCAAAATTTTGAAATGCCTAAAATTTAGATCTGAGACTTGCTGGAGGTACGCTAAAGGAGGTCATACCCTTCTATGTATTTTTCAGCCCAATTTTCCAAGTTTTGAGTGGTGAAAGTTCTCTGAAAAGGAGGCCATATGGATTTTTTGGAAACCCTAGGAGGGTCATACAGTTTTTGCAGATGAGAGAGTGAAGGAGATGGAAAATGCTTGTGCAATGGGACCTTCAAGAAATATGCTCTGATACCATGTTGAATTTTCAATAAGATAGGTTAATCATGTAGTTAAATTCAGTTTATCATGTCTTAACCATCAACAATAATGTTGTAGCAACCAATATTAGAAGAAGAAACACCATGCAAAAGTACACAAGAAATATCCTGGGAAACCCTTCTTAACAAGGGAAGAAAACCCAACCAAATCCTTTGATATATTCTTCAAGAGAAAGACCTTTCACCACCAAGAATGACTTAGCTAACAATAGGGTGCTTAAACCCTATAATACTGGTGCCCAAGAGAGGTGCACACCTTTTCCAAGTAGATGTATTTGTTGTAATTTCCAAACTCACAAGGAAGATATTATTCTACAATTGAGAATCATCTCTTACTTATACTAAACTTGACCAATCAAAAAAGGTGTCTATTGGCTCAACAGGGCCAACCTCTCTAAGTCAAATGTATTATTATTATTATTATTATTATTATTATAATTAATGTTAATATAATATTAATTATCTTTTACATTTGATATTAAAAATATTAAGGTGGGGCCAACTTGTACCCTTTACATAACAATTAGGGTTACAGGTAGGTCTGACTCTTGAACAATATATAGAAAAGGATCTGATACACCCACTAGTTCTCATTCACTAGGGTCACATCCATAGGATGTCATAGCTCTGATTAACTGCATTACATAGAAGAACCATGTCTTCACACGTTCAACTATGCTTGTCCATAGGCATGTCCACTCTACATATCTTCTTTCCCACTACCACTGGAAAGAGAATCATCTAGAGTCTTCTTGTCAACTCTGTTGTTCAGAGGAGGATAATACATCATATTCATTTATGTTCTCATGACGATGCACCCAACAATTTGGGATTTCACACATTCACCTTGTGCTCATCCATAGGCACGCCCTAACTCAACAGATCGTTTTTCCACCGGATAATCATCTGGAGTTCTTCTCAACTCTTTGAATGGAGGAGGTCATCTCTACATTCTCAACTCTGTGTTAGGAAGGAACCATGTACCCTTATTAGGGTATTTCTCTCAGGTTTGTAAACTAAGAGAAAGACTTCTCATAAATGCAATGATCCATAGCTCACAGGTTTGTAAGTTGGAGAATGTCTCACATAGCTGCATTCATCAACACAGGACACCCCTGCCAGATGGTGGGCCAATCACAAAGACTTACTCAAAAATTGGGACGACGTAAAGCAATATATGAAATATATATTTCAACATAACGAGCAACTGGAATCAAAGATGCAGACTAATTTACAAGTTGCACAATTGTTGAATGGAGAGTCTGATCCTACAACACATATTGAATAATGCGTGACACAATGGCAGGTTACAGAAATACGATCTCACTTCTGGGTTCAATTATTTCCCCACTCAATAGGTCCAATCCAGAAAGCTTTGTTCATGCATGAAGAAACTAGAAGACAAACCAAATATTGACAAATGTTGGCAGATCACTTTTGCAAGGACTTCTAGTTTACAGGTAAGTACCTTGAGCTTGAAGTAGTCCTGCAAAGAATTAAAGAATTCATTTTTACAGACAATAGTAAATAGAAATCAGACCCATTGCTATGTGCAAATCATAGTCGATAATATCATACTAATATTCACCTAAACCTAGACAAGAGGCCTATAGAATGATAGAAGATTGAGAAGGATTTGGAAATCCCAGATGATTTAGAAGAATTTAGAAACTTAGCCATTAAAGAGACAGAAGGGAACAAAGAAATCTAGAACATCATACCTAGTCAGATTGATGGTTCTTATAATCACCCATTGAGGTTGCGCAAAGTCAATATAGGGACCACATAGCAACCTAAGATAGTTATAATGGGAGATTACTGGGATAAGCAAACTAGTCAAGAAATATAGAGTTTGTTGTGAGAATATGAGGATTTGTTCCCAAAGACATTTTCAGAGTTAAAAGGAATTAAAGGCATTATGGGAGAGATGAAAATTGAATTAAAACCAGTATCGAATCTTGATAGGTATAGACCATACCACCTTAACCCGAGAGTGAAAGAGAATGTTAAGAGGGAAATAGACAAGATGTTGGAAGCTGGACTTATTTTTGCAGTGGAAGAAGCAGAATGGGTCAGCCCAATAGTCATCCAGAGAAAGAAAGGTACAAAGGATATTAGGGTCTATGTAGACTACAAAATCCTTAACTCTTCATGTGTGCATAACCCTTTTCCAACACCTTTTACTGATGAGGTGCTAGAACAGGTTGTGGGGAAAGAATCTTACTCATTTACAGATTGATTTTCTGGGTATCATCAAGTAAGAATTGTTGAAGAGGACAAAAAGAAGACCACATTCATAATAGAATGGGGGTCATTTGCATACAATGTGATGCTATTCAACCGAAAGAACGCCCTTGCAGTTTTCTCCAATATTGTGATAGAAACTTTTTGAGAATTTATTCACAAGTTTATAGAAGTTTATATGGATGATTGGACGGTATACAGTCTGCTCAAGGAACATGTAGCGCTACTATGTTTGATGTTTGACATGTAGGGAATTGTAGATATCATTGAACCTAAGAAAGTGTATATTCTGTGTGCCACATGGAAATTTGTTGGGCCACATAGTATGCCGAGAGGGAGTACTGGTAGACCCAACCAAAGTTGCAGTTATTGTGAACATGCTACCACCTATGATTGCTAAGAAGTTGTGCTCCACGTTGGGGCACACAGGGTACTGTTGCAGGTTTATTAGAAGATATGAAAATATTACTACACCACTAGAAAATATACTTAAGAAGGCCAAAGTGTTCCAATAGACCCCAGAATTTGATAAAGCATTCGAGACCCGAAAGGATAAGCTCAACACAACACCTATTCTGATATTTCCAAATTGGGAAAATTAATTTCACGTCCACGTAGATGCTTCAGGTATTGCCTTGGGATCCATATTAGCGCAACCAAAAGATGGAGCCATGGATCATATTATCTATTTTGTGAGCAGAAAGTTGTCGCAAGATGAGCACAACTATACAATGACAGAAAGGGAGGGTTTAGCTATGATTTACGCCTTGCATAAGTTTATACATTATTTGTTAGGTTCTCATTTTAAGTTATTTACTGATCATTTTGAATTAAAATATCTAGTTAACAAACTTGTGTTGGAAGGGAGAATTTGTAGATGGTTGCTACCGTTTCAGGAATTTTCTTTTGAAGAGATCATTAATCCTGGAAGATGTAACGTAGGGCATGATCACCTGTCTATATTAGATTCAAGGGAAAGTGGCACAACAATCAATGATCATCTCCCATATGTAGACCTGTTCTGGGTTGAGGCCATACTAGAATACCTAGAATACATAACAGTCTTGTTAGGAACATGAGCCTGCCCAGAAACATACTCCGCAACCTAGAAATTCCATATGGTGGTTAGGGAAGTGGACTATCAGTTGATTGCAGGGAAATTGTATAAATTGGGACTCGATAGTATCCTCAGAAGATGTGTCTTCGATCATGAAAAACAAGGTATACTGTGGGAGTGCCATAGTGGAGTTGTGGGAGGTCATGTGGGAGGAAAGGCCACTGTGCAGAAAGTCCTACAAGATGGACTATGGTGGGCCACGCTATTCAAGGATGCAAAGTCATATTCTATATCATGTGGTGTTTTTCAAAGAGTGGGTAAACCATCACGATGAGATGAATTTCCACTTCAACCAGTTTGAGCCTTACAAGCATTTGAAAAGTGGGAGGTTGACTTCATTGGGCCGATCAACCCCACAACTAAGAATTCAAAGGCTAGGTACATTATTACTGAAACTAAATTTCTTACATGTTGGGTTGAGGCAACAACTATTCAGGATTTTTTGACCAATACTGCTGCCAGGTTATTTTTTGAAAATATTATCACTCGATTTGGATGTCCTAGGAGTCTGACCAGTGATCAGGGAGATCATTTTATTAGTAGTACCATATCAAATATTACAACAAAGTTATTGATCCAACATCATAAAAGTAGCCCCTACCACCCAAAAGACAATGGAACAATAGAGGCATTTAACAAGATTCTAGAGAGAGGGTTAACAAAGGTCTGTTCTGCAAACATGGAAGATTCGGATGATAGAGTTCCAATAGTACTATGGGCTTATAGGAAAACCACAAATAAACTCCACAAGTAAACTCCATTTCAACTAGTTTATGGGAAAGAGGCTTGGTGCTTGCATAATTCATTACTCCAAGTTTGTACATTTCATAGATCACACACATGTTAGAGGATGAATCAATTGCGAAGAGGCTCATGGAGTTACAAGAACTTGAAGAGACTAGGTTTTTAGCATAATTCCATCAGTTAGTTGAGAATGTAAGGAAGAAAGATTGGCATGACAGACACATTAAGAATAAATTATTTGCACAAGGAGAAAAAGTCCTACTCTATGATAGTCGATACCAAAAGCATCCAGGCAAGTTGCGCATGTATTGGTGGGGACCATTTATAGTTGTAGGGATCCGATCTTCTAGAGTATCCAGACTTGCACAACTGGATGGTATGTTGTGGCCAAGATGGGTGAATGGCGCTCTCCTGAAACCCTATATGTCTCAAAACTGAGCTAAAGGACTATTTATCTAGTCTGAAGGAGCATGTATAATAGTTAGATTTTAGTTTTTATACAATTTCTATAAATTCAGTTAATAAATTTGACATGTGCAGTGTTGCGCTGTGACATGTAGTTCATTTATTTTTCTCTCTAAAGTGTTGTTTGATGCATAACTGCTTACACAACAATGTAGGATTACAAGCGTCAAGAACCTATTAATGAAAGTCATTAATATGACGGGGACCCCTTTATGTTCGGAGGGAGATCAAATATGAACACAATTTGCATCCATGTGCCATGCGAACCCAGTCCAGTCAAAACCTTTATTACTATTACGGTACCCCGTCTGAATTCGGTTAAGCCATAAAGCCATGATACATGACTATTCCATCGATATTCGCATCGCAATTCTCATCCGTCAAATAGTAATTTCTGAAATCAGATACATCACTATGCAACTTGCATAGTAAATGCCAGAATCTCCCAATAGGATTTACCCCGTTAACCAGTCCCGTCGGACAACTCAGATCCAATTTGTGGGTAATGATGAATAATATGTATTATTGAATTTTCCAGCTAAGCTCGAGTATAAGGCTCTAATAACTCATTGTAGGATGCATTGTTTCCCAGAAAACACTTAGATATTTACAAATTCTGAAGAGGGAGAAAGCCTGCATAATCCCTCGACTGGTTGCTACATCATAGCTAGAAAATTCATGAGGTCCTACTACAAGGGAGAATGCACATTGATTTCTTTATCGATGGAAGAGTTTCCACCAATGGCATTGTATTCAACTAGTGCAACTACCTACTGGAGGAACTACTTGTGGCCTACAAGGAAGCCCAGGAGAAAAGTGGTACATTCACTTATGGATACTTTTTCTTTTGTTTGCAATTATCAAGTGGAAACCACCCTCCGGAAGACCGTTGGTGCTAGAAGATAAGTTGCATTTAGTGAAAATGTTTGAGCCCTGGCATTCAAGGGTAGACTCAGAGAACACCTCCTTCAACAACATGACGTTATCCAAGTGATACAACAAACTAATTGATGTAAAACAGAGTTTGTGCATTCCATAGGATCTCCTTAATTGCAATACAAGGAACATAGACTTCAGCATGAGTTGACACCATAAATTTGTGTGGCCGAGGTATGCCAATAGGGAGGACTTCCAATCATGGATGTTTCCATTCTATTTGGACGAAGAGGCCTTCGACAAGGAGGATAAGTAGTGGCCTGGAGTCAAGCATAACCCATGCAAGTTGGGGATGAACTAATGTTTGCCCACCGAGATGCAAAAGAAGAAATGTAAAGAAGTAGGGGTGGACTGAGCTCAGGCCCATAGGCACAGAATAAATAAAATCTGGCATAGACAAAATCTGAAGAAGAGGAGGAGACACAACCATTGAAGCACAAGAAGAGAATACTGTTGGTGTTCCTGCAACTGCCAAAAAAATTTGTGTTGATAGGTAAGGATGTCAACGAAATCCTTTGCACTGTGTTCATTACAGAGCTAGTAGCTAAGAAAATCAGGAAGAGGATCTCGCCGAGAAAGGTTCTAAAACCCCAACCCATCTCATCCATCGTCCCCCACACTCGCTCAGGGGTTCGAGCATCCCCTATCATACATATCCAAGAGGACCTTGATCCTGACACCCCTTCATCTACCATTATCACTGAGCATCCTCCATAACCACCAAAACCCTAGTCTCCACCTCTAGAAACCGATAGTCCATGCCAAACCACTAATCCATAACCCATGAAGCTCGATCACCCAGAGTTACCCGAACAAAGACTAGAACTTCTTGGTACAGATACATAAGTACCGGAGCAGAGGCTAAAAATGACTAGCTTGAACCCTGAAGCCCAAGACCATCATATTATACCTTTTGTACCACATAAGGATGCTCTGTCTTCTACGAAGATCCAAAAAATCAAGAAGCCACAAGTCCAAAGTCCTCAACACACTACTGCAACGACCAAGGCTGAGGGTGCCATGGGAAGCACAACTACAAAAGTGAAGGAACATAAAGAGGTGGAGATACTAGAGGTTCATAAGGAACCTAATATGACTTCAAGACAAAGCTCAACATCGGTGCAGGAGCAGATGGAGCTAGTTCTCCAAAACCCTCAACAATGAATAGAGTTGTTGCAACTCTCCCTGTAAAGAACAAAATTTATAACGCTCATGCCATCAACGTTGAGGTTGAGGCTTATGCCAGGACCATCTACATGAGAGGAGGAGGTAGATGTTATTACTCCAAGTAACTCCTTAGGGTTGTAGGCTAAGGATGCTTTGTAACTTAAGAATAATGGTTTTTATGTATTTGGGACAATGGGGTTTTCAATGGTTTGTATAAGAAACAACTCATCACACATTCAAAGATAAAGTGCTTTCAGTAAACAATAACCAGATCCAATAATTGAAATAGAGTATGGAGAAAACTATTCTTGATTTGCCAATACTAGTGAAAGTAGGGCCTAATACAAGACAACAAGGAATCCTCTAATTTCAAGCCTATGAGTTCAACAAAGAGGTAACAATCTTTATGAACTAAAATAAATTGAAATTAAATTACAGGGAATGAAAGATTAATAATTCTAGTTTTGCAAACGAAAGGAAACTCCACTTTATTTCTGCAAAAAGAGTCTATACAATGGCATAAACATTCTCCCAGTTTGAACCCTTGTTTCATATAAAAAATAGGCATTTATAGCCTCTTACAAACAGTTATATAGATCCTAAAAACATGGATCTGTATTTAATAAAGACAACTCAATTCTATCTAAACAACTTGAAAATAAAGTCTTTAACAACTAAAATTAAAAGTCGAACTGTCTTCAATCTCCAAAATCGCCATCTGCATCCTTCAGCTCCTGGTATCTGCAATGTGGTGAAAAATAGCAGGACACCTGTCTTTGAAAGTTGGATTTTCCAATGTTTATGGTCGATTTTTGAGGAAATGGTTTTGCATGTGTTACCAAAATTCTCTTGAATCTCTGATGCTGAACCTTTTGCATGCGATCTGATAGTCCACTGATACACTGGAGCCCCTTCAAAACCTGTTTGGAATGAACTGTCCTGTCCTTGGCTTCAAAAATTAGTTTTCCAGCTTTCAAGAGCGCACTCCTTTAATTTTTCGCGGGTTAGATGTTGAAAACCGTCACTTTCCACAGCTAACGGGTCATAAAATAATAGCTTTGCGCTGGTGAAAGTCTCGATTGCGCTCAAAATGAGTTTTCACCTCCAAAATTTGATTTCAAACAAAACTCAGTGTGTATCCGATTTCTCACCTTGCATATTAATGGCGACTTGAGCGAGTACCTTCAGATCTGGATGGGGTTTTTGGCTTAGTTTTTGTTTCAACCTCCTTATCTGCCTTTTGAGGCGTTTGGCAAGCCACCACAAGCTGTTGTAGTCTTTGGTGAGTTTTTTCTTCCTCTTCTTCTCTCTAACACTTTCCTTAGCCAATCTTTCAAATGCAACATTGGTCTTGGCGAAGTTATTAGACAACTTCTTATACCTTTCTTTAATCACCCACTCCAAGACCTCTTGCTGAGCTATGACCTCTTTCAAATGCTTGATTTTCTGAGACTTCTTGACTTGGAGCTTTTCGATGTTTCTCCCTGTTGTGTCTAATTGAAGGTTTCATAGTTCTGTGCACACTCAGCTGACTGCTCAGGACTCTTGGTGACAGGGTATTTCTCTTGCTGCTCTGATTCTGAATCTGAATACGACAATTTTAGTATATTGGTTCTCTTCCCTGTACTCTGCTCTATAGGATGCTTTGTGTTCTTCTCTGTGGTCTGCTCTGTAGTCTGTTCAAAGTTTAACTTTCTCTTCAACCTGTGAGGCTTCAATCCAGATATTATGTCTTCTGGAGGTCCTGGCAGGGTCCTTCTTTTTCTTGAACTGCTTTGAGGAGATAATTGTTTCTTTGAACCCTTCCCCTGTTCATTTGCAACCTGGTTTTTTGTTTCAAAACCTTCCCAGAATAGGAAATGCTCCCAGCTCCTTCCCTGTTGTTTCAATTCCTCCATGATAATCAATTTTATGAGGCCGAATTGACACAGAGTAGTTTTTATGTTCAAGGGTTGAGCTCTAATCTTCTTGCAAACCTTAGTCAAACTTTTATGTAGGAAATAAGGCAAATTAAGAGGGGTCTTGCCTGTGAAATGATCCAGGATTTTGAAGTGGTACATCATAAGTTTATCATACCTTCCCTCCGAGGTAATGTACAATTGGATACCTTTGAACAGTTCCTGCCATTCTTCGTCTAGATAAGAAACTAGCATACCCTTTTTCCATGCCTTGTGCCTGTACCCCTCTTTCAAATAAACTCTGAAATCCAAATCTTTGGGAGCAGTGGTTTTAAACCATCTCTGACCGGTTCTTGGTAAACTTGTAGCTGCGGCAATGACAGCTTCATACACTCTAATTTCCATGGACCCGACAAGAGCTTTGTTCCCATTGAAAGTCTTGGCAAAAGCTTCTACTGTAGCCTGGTGGCAACCAATTTGCAATCTTTCAATGAACCCAATACACCCTGCGTTTGAAAAATGTCTCTGGACTTTGGGGTGTGTCTGTAAAAAGGACAGGCTATCCAACTCTCTCTTGAGTAGAGAACCACTACATTTTATCACCATTCTGTAGCTCGAAGATCCCGACAATTTGTAACCCCTGGAACTGCTGGTCGAGCTGAGGTTTTGCGCTGTGGAAAGCACTTCGGAATTCGACTCTGTTTTAAAACATTTGAAATTTTGATAAGCCTCCGCGAACAGGGTATGATATGGAAATAGCGAATTGATTTGATTCTTATCAGTCCGGCGGTACCTCCTCTGTACTTGTACCACTGCATTCGAGCTTGACATCCCCGATGCCATGATTATAGAGCATGCGTTTCTGAGCTGAATTCACATCACAATCCTACTCTGATGTGCAGAATTGAGTTTCCATCATTACCCACTCTCATCAGCGCATGATTTGGATTTTCCTAACGTGGGATGATCATATCATCATTTCCTTCAGACGTGGATATCACGCACGTGATTCCCGCTTTCTTCAACCAACGGCCCGTGGAAAATGCCTCTATTAGTTGTTCATACTTGCCACTTACACCAGTGCGTGACCCTGTGGAAAATCCCATTAGCTGTTGAAAGTCTTGACTTTCCTCAGTGCGTGACTTATAAAAAGCGCTGCTTAGCTGCGGAAAGTTTTCACTTTCACCAGTGCACCACCTTGTAAAAAGCACTCCTTAGCTGCAGAAAGTATGCACTTTCAACAACGCACGACCCGCGAAACTGATTCTTGCACATTTTGAAATTCACCGCTTTCAACAGCACAAAGACTTATGAAAAGCGCTCCTTAGCTGCTGAAAGTGACCATTTTCCACAATGCACACTCAACTTTTGGACACACGTTAGCTGTGGAAAGTGAATTATGAAAATTTTGAAAAGAAGACTTTATGGGTCAAATTATTTTCTAAGACAAAACCAAAACCTAAGTTTTGCAGCTATAAAAACTCGAAAAATAACTTGAGGACACTATCGATAGCCATGCTATCCACTACGAAACTCAACCAAAAGGACGGTTTCATTTTTGGAGTTAACATTTGGCTCCAACTGGGATGGGCATCTCCCTGTGAGGTGACCAAGAACCTAGCTAGAGTCAGTAGCCTTATTGCAATTTGAAACAGACATTTGAAAAATAGTTTCTAGTACCATTGGGCATGGAGTTATTTGAATGATAGAAATAAAGAAAACAAAACTGAAAAAGAAAATATGTACAAGAAGAACCTGGCTTCAAAGGAAGCCTTATGAGAAATAGATCTTCAGGAAGCGCCCATTAAAAGGCCCCCCTGATACTGGCTCGCCTGAAAGAGTTTGGAGAACAAAGGTATTGTTCTGTTGCACCGCTGTTATGACAAAAGGACCTGTCCAAAGAGCCTCAAATTTTTTGCGTTTCCCTTTCTCCTGCCTTGTTGCATCCCACTTTAAGACCAAATCCCCTGTTTTTAAGACATCTGATTTGACTTTCTTGTCGAAAGTTTGCTTGATCCTTTCCTGATGCAATTCATTTTTTTCCAAGAGTTGCTCTCTATCTTGCTGCAGTTCTACCAAATTATGAATCCTCCTAGTCAAATCACTTGGTTCAGAATCAGTTTCTTGTAAGAATTTTGCAATCGGTAATGCAAGTTGAACAGGAAATATGGCCTTAGTACCATATGCCAATTTGAAAGGAAATGTACTAATTGATTTCTTACATGTTACCCTGTCAGCCCACAAGGCAAAATTCAGTTTGGAATCCCAACCTCTGGCATTTTGTTCAAGCAACTTCTTTATGATTCTGACTAAACTCTTGTTTGATGACTCAGCTAAACCATTCCCTTGCGGATAGTAGGCTGTGGAATGTACCAGCTGAATTCCTAGCTCTTCACACAATTTCACCAAGTGTTTATCTTTGAATGCAACAACATTATCAGTGACCAACCTCTTGGGACATCCAAATCTGGCAAATATGTTTTCCTGCAGAAAGTTTATGATGACCGTATGATTGGCATTCTGGGTGGGAATAGCCTCAATCCACTTTGTAAAGTAATCGGTAGCAACCAAGATCCACCGATGCTGACCACTAGAAGGCAGATGAATCTCACCTATGAAGTCCAGGCCCCACTGCTGGAAAGGCCCTGTGACTACTATAGGTTTGAGAGGAAGGGACTTCAATTGTTGTTTACCTTCAAATCTCTGACATTTGTCACATGTTTACACAAACTCATATACATCTGAAAATAAGGATGGCCAATAGTAACCAGATCTTAAGATTTTGTGTGCTATGGTTTTCCAATAGTGATGTCCTCCACATTCACTATTATGAAATTCACACATGACTTTAGCTGCTTCCTCTTGATTTACACACCTCAACAACAAACCAATGGGATTCTTCCAGAACAACAAATTATCATTGATGCAGAAATTTATAGCTCTGAGCTTCAAAGCCCTTCTTTGAGTCTTTGTCAAATCTGATGGGACTAATAAAGGCTGCATAAAATGAATGATATGGCTGTACCATTTGCAATCAGCTATATGAGCTGAAACTTGCATTCTCTCACCTTCCTTGTTTTCCGAAGAAGAAACATTTTCTACATCAACACTCATCAGATTTATGTCAAGCAGCCTGCAATTTTCCTCTACCAGGAGTTTGGCAAGGCCCTGGCCTTTCACTAGTTTTGCTGGTTTGATTTCAACATCGAACTCAATCAATCTAGCTATCCAATTACTCCTTTTTCCATCAATGTCAGGTTGGACAAGAACATATTTGACTGAACTGGAAGGAACAAAAGCTATTACCTTTTCCTGAAGAATGTAGACCCTGAAAGCTTTTAGTGACTTGACAAGTGCATATGCTTGTTTTTCCAGCAACTCATACTTTACCTCTACAACCCTCAAGACCTTACTAAATAAGGCAACCGACTGCTCTTGATCATCATCATTCTTTTGCAAGAGTACTGCTACGATCGTATCACTGGAAGCAAATGAAAAAATGTAAAATACCTTGGAGAAATCGGGGTTGATCAACACAGGGGCTGTTGTGATGGATTCCTTGATGGCATTGAACGAATGTCTAGCTGCTTCAGTCCACTTTACCTCATAGTCTTTCCTCAACATAGCAGTGATATGCTTTGTTAGTTCAACAAAATTCACTATAAATCTTCTGACAAAATTAATAGTCCCAAGGAAAGACTGAATTCCTTTCTTTGATCTAGGAAGAGACAGATGTTTAATTTCTTTTACCCTCTTTGGGTCAATATTAACCCCATCAGCTGAAACAACGTGCCCAAGTAATCTCCCCTCCTTAAGTGCGAACTTTGATTTTTTCAGATTAAGAGAGATGTCATACCTTCGACATTTCAGAAATGTCCTTCTTAAGTGCTGCAAATGAAGTTCGTGGCTGCTTGAGAAAACAGTGATATCATCAAGATAAATCTTGACAAATTTATCTTTCTCCCCAACGAAAACAATGTCCATTGCTCTTTGGAATGTCGCCCCTGCATTCATCAATCCAAAGGGCATCTTATCGTACATAAACGTACCCCATGGAGTGGTAAAGGCAGTTTTTTCTTTGTCTTCCAGATGGACAACAATCTAATTGTATCCGGAAAAACCATCAATAAAGGACATTACCTTCGATCCTGACACCTTCTGCAACATATGCTCCATTTTAGGCATAGGGTAGTTGTCTTTCCTAGAGAATTTGTTCAAATTTCTGAAGTCGACGCAGAGTCTGATCTCCCCATTCTTCTTCCTAACTGGCATAAGATTAGCAATCCATTCTGAATACCTGAGAGGAATGATAATGTAGGTGTCCAACAGTTTCTTAATTTTTCTTTCCATTGTGGGAAGCAACAAAGGGTTGAAGGATCTAAGCTTCTTCTTGAATGGTTTGGTGTCTTTATTCAAGGGAATTTTATGTTGAATCACCTCTGTGTCAAAAGTCTTCAAATCATCATACTGCCAAGAAAGATGTCTGCAAATTCCTTCAGCAATTCTCCATAATCAACCCTTTGTTTTTCAGTCAAATGTGAGGCCAAGTTGACATGTTTGGGATCTTGCTCACTGGCCACATTATATTGCAAAACATCTGACTCTTTCTCCCCGCTTTGCAATTTGACAACCACATCATTGTTATCGAACAACCTTTCCAACGGGACCAAAACTTTAGGAATTCTGTTGGTGGACAACTGAACTATCTCATGAGCTGCAATTTTTCTCTTGAGCTTTGGCTGCTCAACTTTATTTTCATGTTCGTTCTCCTGATCGATCTGCAGATCTGAAAACTCATCTATCACTGCAAGGAACCTGGTGAGTTCAGCATTGTCCTCAAAAACTTTCCAAAATTTTACATTATCAGGGAGAGAGGGCCTATATTTAACTTGAATTTCGTAAGATAATTTGTGAGGCAGAGGAGGTATGAATGCACAAGAAGACACAGCCAATGAATCAGCCAATTCATTCATTGCTCTAGGTACAAATGTAATTTTAAAATCTGCAAAATATTGAATTGACTTCAACACTTCGTCTCTGTATACCTTCAGTCTGACATGCTTAGCTTGAAAGGAGTTATTCACCTGCTGAATAATCAAATCTGCATCTCCAAACACCTGCAATTTTTTAACACCCTTCTCCTTTGCCGCATTCAGCCCCAAAAGTAGTGCTTCATATTCAGCGATGTTATTAGTCACTTTAAAATCGAGTTTAAAGGACAAATGAGAATTTTTCTTAGAGGGAGAAATGAATACCACTCTTGCTCCAGCTGACTCCTTAGTGCAAGCACCGTAAAAAAACATGGTCCAGAGATCATCCTCTGCTGTTTCTTTGCGCTGAATTGTGATCTGATCTGTGGGTTTTCTGAGCAGCAATGTATTAGGTAGTGAATCATCAATTTGCAAGATACAAGATCCGATATCTGTGTCGACCGCATAAATAGGATATTGGATGGATTCTTCTCATCACTGATTACATATGCCAACTAATATTCCCCGTAAAGTCTTCTGTTCAGCCCTCCGAAAACAGGGATAATAGCATAGGAGAGATCCATTTGAAGAGTGCCACCTAGTCTCTTCATCCATGATCTTGATAGAAGACATCCGAATTTTGGGGGTATGTTAGACACCACTATGTCCATCACCATTGTCTTCATTGATGCTTGGATCAAGGTTATAGCCAAATCCTTAATCATCCCAAGGCATTTGACTTTTCGAGAATCAAAGGAGAAAAGGTCATGACAAGACTTGGTGATCTCTAGCCCAAGCTCATCCATGACAACCTTTGGCATCAAGTGGTGTGAAGCACCGGAGTCCAACAAACAATTATACAGTGTTTTCTCATGAATATTCAAAGAGATGTAAAAGGGAGGACAACTTTCATCTCTGTCTTCTACCATTTGGCCCAGAGTGATGGTTGGCTTATCATCATAAATGTTGAGGATATTAGTAGAATGAGATACAGACCGGGGATCTAAAGTTCTGAGGATATCCTTTTTAAACATCTCATTTTTCATCAGCTCAACAAGAGGAATATGAATCTTAATCTTTTGTATTTCAGCCTCAAAATTAAAAGAATATGGAACCTTATCAACAGTTTTATCAGAAATCTTTACCTGACTTGAAGGGGCTTCCTGATTCTCCTGCTGTTCAACATGAGGCTAGCTTTCTGGAGTTTGATGTTTGACAGGGGTAGAAGTCTTCTTGGGAGGAGCTGATGCTTTCACCTTTGAGGAATTTGCTGGATGATCTTCTAATGTTTGGTATTTTTCCTTAACAGGGGAAACATTCTTTTCAGAAGAGGCCGGTGCATCTTGTTGAGCATCATTAGATTTGGATCAGAGGTTGTATCTATTTTTATATTCTGCTGTGAAAATGCCATCACCAAGAAGATCATCTTCTGTCTGTTTAGTCATTAATGATTCCTCATAATCTTGTTGTGTTAGATAAGACTTCCCTGTCTCTTCTCCAACACAATGAATGTCGCCTTCCCCATCTTCTTGATCTTTAGCATTTTCTTCGTCCATTACTACATTCTGAAGAGGGAATTTTATCCTCTGATCTTCATTAAATTCCTATCTCTTTGTAGAATCTGAGTTTGTGGATTATTCCTTCTGTAGGGAAAAACATTTGGATTTCTGGGGGAAAAAGCATTTGGCTCTTTTTCCCTTGCTGGTTGTTGATTCTGAACCTTCAAATTTGACATTTCAGATGTTAAACTGTCCAACATCTTAGCCATCTTTTCCATTTTACTGTTAGAAGAAGAAGAGGAGTCGACAACAGACTTCTTCTTCTCAGCCCTTCCTTTAAGCTTCTGAGATGCTGTGATGTTTGAATCAACCTCAAGGGCAACATCTTGCATTAAAGAAAGCGTGGATGATCGTCTTTCTCTAAGGATAAGACAAAACTCTGAATCAAATGCAACAAAAAATGTGATTTTTGCCGATGCATCACTTGGTTTAATCTCTGCAGGGATTTTACCAAACATTTTATTAAATCTCTTGATAAAATCTGAGACCGACTCTCCATCCTCCCTCTTCAAATTTCCAAACTTAGAAATGTAGTATAAAAGATCTCTTCTTACTCCCCAATGGTTCAAGAATACCTCATCTAATTGTTCAATGACAGTGATTGAATTTGCTGGTAGCTCCTTGAACCACTTTCGGGCTTGGCCATCCAAACTCTGAACAAAAACTCTAGTCCACACATCTTCTTCTAAGATATTGATATTTTCGGCATAAGCATAAAATGCTTCAATATGTTCTTCAACAGTATACTCCCCTACTCCTGTAAATTTTGGCATATATTTATGATAGTCACCGGTTGGCATGGCAGACAAGGGATTTGGCAATACAAGTGGGGCATATCTGTTTGCCAAGATTTGTTCCATTCTGGTCAAAGGGGCAGCCATGATAGTCTTGGTGATTGATACAGACGAGGAACTCATAGGAGATGATGGAGGAGATGAACTGCCTGAGTTAGAATAGAAGGGCTGTCTTACTTCACCTTGAGAAGAGTTTTCGGAAATGGATGAGAAATAAGAGGCTTTATAGAACTGACCAAGCAACAAAGCTAGATTTTCTTCTCCTTTAAAGAACAGATCACGGAGTATATCTTCAAGAACAGGCAGATCAGTGTGGGTGTATAGGACACCTTTCGAAGTTTTGATGGGTGATGAATCGAGAGAAGATGAACAAGAATTTTCTTTCTATTTGGAGGATTCTGTATTGAATTCTTTTGGATGGGATGAAATATCAATCTCAAGAACAAAATCAGTAATATTAGAAGAAAATGAAGGTTCCTCTCCCTTCAATGTTTGAAATTTTTTTTTGGTTTCCTGAGAATTATAAATTTCAACAGCAGGGGATTCAATCAGAGGTTTCTTAGAAATAAAATGAGGAGTGTTGATTTGAATACTTGATTCTACTGCCTTGGCAGATCTGGAAGCCTATCTTTGCAAAATATTTACCCTTATTGATGATCTTCTTAGGGTCAGGAACTGGTGTCGTCAGTGGGCCTTCTTGGTTCGCCCTGGTGTGAGCTCTTTTGGGAGCCACTTCGTTTCAATGGAGTCGCCAGATAGAAAATGTACAACCAAAAGTGTCTACTTCTTGTCTATCATCAAGAACTAGATCTATGTCGTCTCCCAGAGAAGCTGAGCTTCGATCTCCTCTCCCCGGCAATGACACCAATTTGTTATCACTCTAAGTAACTCCTTAGGGTTGTAGGCTAAGGATGCTTGGTAACTTAAGAATAATGGTTTTTATGTATTTGGGACAATGGGGTTTTCAATGGTTTGTATAAGAAACAACTCATCACACATTCAAAGATAAAGTGCTTTCAGTAAACAATAACCAGATCCAATAATTGAAATAGAGTATGGAGAAAACTATTCTTGATTTGCCAATACTAGTGAAAGTAGGGCCTAATACAAGACAACAAGGAATCCTCTAATTTCAAGCCTATGAGTTCAACAAAGAGGTAACAGTCTTTATGAACTAAAATAAATTGAAATTAAATTACAGAGAATGAAAGATGAATAATTTTGGTATTGCAAACGAAAGGAAACTCCACTTTATTTCTGCAAAAAGAGTCTATACAATGGCATAAAAATTCTCCCAGTTTGAACCCTTGTTTCATATAAAAAAAGGCATTTATAACCTCTTACAAACAGTTATACAGATCCTAAAAACATGGATATGTATTTAATAAAGACAACTCAATTCTATCTAAACAACTTGAAAATAAAGTCTTTAACAACTAAACTTAAAAGTCGAACTGTCTTCAATCTCCAAAATCGCCATCTGCATCCTTCAGCTCCTGGTATCTGCAATGTGGTGAAAAATAGCAGGACACTTGTCTTTGACAGTTGGATTTCCCAACGTTTATGGTCGATTTTTGAGGAAATGGTTTTGCATGTGTTACCGAAATTCTCTTGAATCTCTTATGCTGAACCTTTTGCATGCGATCTGATAGCCCACTGATACACTGGAGCCCCTTCAAAACCTGTTTGGAATGAACTGTCCTGTCCTTGGCTTCAAAAATTAGTTTTCCATCTTTCAACAACGCACTCCTTTAATTTTTCGCGGGTTAGCTGTTGAAAGCCGTCACTTTCCACATCTAACAGGTCATAAAATAATAGCTTTTCACTGGTGAAAGTCCCGATTGCGCTCAAAATGAGTTTTCACCTCCAAAATTTGATTTCAAACAAAACTCAGTGTGTATCCAATTTCTCACCTTGCATATTAACGACGACTTGACCGAGTACCTTCAGATCTAGATGGGGTTTTTGGCTTAGTTTTTGTTTCAACCTCCTTATCTGCCTTTTGAGGCATTTGGCAAGCCACCACAAGCTGTTGTAGTCTTTGGTGAGTTTTTTCTTCCTCTTCTTCTCTATAACACTTTCCTTAACCAATCTTTCAAACATAGAATTGGTCTTGGCGAAGTTATCAGACAAATTCTTATACCTTTATTTAATCACCCGCTCCAAGACCTCTTGCTGAGCTATGACCTCTTTCAAATGCTTGATTTTCTGAGACTTCTTTGACTTGGGGCTTCTCGATGTTTCTCCCTGTTCTGTCTGATTGAAGGTTTCATAGTTCTATGCACACTCAGTTGACTGCTCAGGACTCTTGGTGATAGGGCATTGCTCTTGCTACTCTGATTCTGAATCTGAATAGGGCAAGTTTAGTATATTGGTTCTCTTCCCTGTACTCTGCTCTGTAGGATGCTCTGTGTTCTGCTCTGTGGTATTCTCTGTGGTCTGTTCAAAGTTTAAATTTCTCTTCAACCTGTGAGGCTTTACTCCAGATATTCTGTCTTCTGGAGGTCCTGACAGGGTCCTTCTTTTTCTTGAAATGCTTTGAGGAGATAATTGTTTCTTTGAACCCTTCCCCTGTTCATTTGCAACCTGGTTTTGTGTTTCAAAACCTTCCCAGAATAGGAAATTCTCCTAGATCTGTCCCTGTTGTTTCAATTCCTCCAGGATAATCAATTTTATGAGGCCGAAGTGACACATATTAGTTTTTATGTTCAAGGGTTGAGCTCTAATCTTCTTGCAAACCTTAGTCAAACTTTTATGTAGGAAATAAGGAAAATTAAGAGGGGTCTTGCCTGTGAAATGATCCAGGAGTTTGAAGTGGTACATCATAAGTTTATCATACCTTCCCTCCGAGGTAATGTACAATTGGATACCTTTGAATAGTTCCTTCCATTCTTCATCTAGATAAGAAACTAGCATACCCTTTTTCCATGCCTTGTGCCTGTACCCCTCTTTCAAATAAACTATGAAATCCAAATCTTTGGGAGCAGTGGTTATAAACCATCTATGACCGATTCTTGGTAAACTTGTAGCTGTGGAAATGACAGCTTCATCCACTCTAAGTTCCATGAACCTGACATGAGGTTTGTTCCCATCGAAAGTCTTGGCAAAAGCTTCTGTTGTAGCTTGGTGGAAACCAATTTGCAATATTTCAACGAACCCAATACACCCTACGTTTGAAAAATGTCTCTGGACTTCGGGGTGTGTCTGTAAAAAGGACATGCTATCCAACTCTCTCTTGAGTAGATCACCACTGTGTTTTCTCACCATTCTGTAGCTCGAAGATCCCGACAATTTGTAACCCCTGGAACTGCTGGTCGAGCCGAGGTTCTGCGCTGTGGAAAGCACTTCAGAATTCGACTCTGTTTTAAAACATTTGAAATTTTGATAAGCCTCCATGAACATGGTATGATATGGAAACAACGAATTGATTTGATGCTTATCAGGCTGGTGGTACCTCCTTTGTACTTGCACCACTGCATTCGAGCTTGACATCCCTGATGGCATGATTATAGAGCGTGAGTTTCTGAGCCGAATTTGCATCACAATCCTACTTTGACGTGCAGAATTGAGTTTCCATCATTACCCACTCTCATCAGCGCATGATTTGGATTTTCCTAACGTGGGATGATCATATCATCATTGCCTTCAGACGTGGTATCGTGCACGTGATTCTCTCTTTCTTCAACCAACGGCCCGTGGAAAACGCCTCTGTTAGCTGTTCATACTTGCCACTTACACCAGCGCGTGACCCTGTGGAAAACCCCCGTTAGTTGTTGAAATTCTTGACTTTCCTCAACTGCGTGACTTATAAAAAGCGCTCCTTAGTTGCGGAAAGTTTTCACTTTCACCAGCACACCACCTTGTAAAAAGAACTCCTTAGCTGCGGAAAGTATGCACTTTCAACAGTGCATGACCCGCGAAACTGATTCTTGCACATTTTGAAATTCACCACTTTCAACAGCACAAAGACTTATGAAAAGCGATCCTTAGCTGCTGAAAGTGACCATTTTCCACAGCGCACACTCAACTTTTGGACACACGTTAGCTGTGGAAAGTGAATTATGAAAATTTTGAAAAGAAGACTTTATGGGTCAAATTATTTTCTAAGACAAAACCAAAACCTAAGTTTTGCAGCTATAAAAACTCAAAAAATAACTTGAGGACACTACCGATAGCCATGCTATCCACTACGAAACTCAACCAAAAGGACGGTTTCATTTTTGGAGTTAACAATAGAGACTCCCTCAAATCACTCAATGACCAGTGGAATTCCACTACAGGTCTGAGCACCCAGGGATGCCACCCATTCTTCCACTGACCTTGCATAATGGCTAGCAACGCACCTAGTCAGAATGATCAGAGCCTCAACTAATCAAATGGAGTAGAGGCTCTAGTAGGCCAAAATGTCTGTAGAGTTTGCAAGGGAGGAAGCGCTCCTTTTTCAAGCATGAAAAAATAGGAAGAACACACCAATATATAGGTGGAGCACAAACTGGAAAGAGTTTAGGAGAGGCTTTCTAAATCCTCGCCGAAAATACAGAAATTCGTACCCTAACTTCCATAATCTAGTGATGCAGGAGAGACTGAGCATCAGATTTAATTACTCCAAGGAGAGTGGTCACAGTTGGCCATTCACACAGAACATATGGAAATGCAATTGTGGAAGAGTTAGCAATAAGTAGAGCAACAACCTCGGAAGATGTATGAGCATATGGAGAAAATAGTTCTAGAAGGAAACAATGCCCGAGAAACACCACACAAGTGCACAACTGAGTGCACAAATATATTATGAGAAGTTAGATATTGGATGGCAATTATCCCTAGGTGCAACCATAATCTAGAGGACGTGCATGATAGAATCCAATTGTTAAATGAGGAAGTTGCAACTACTATGGATCCACTAGAGAAACAACATAAGTTTGATCAAATTCAACAAGAGAACAATGAGATGAATGCTCTATTTGAGGTGCAATTCGTAGCCAAGAAGGAGTTGAATGAATTTTGACCTATCATTTAGATAGTATACATGCAAACTCATCAAGTCGATGCAACAAAAAACTTTTAATGGAACTCTTTGGTCACATACAAGCCCAAAGGATGTATCACAAATGTGACCCAACAGTTCGTCGTCGAGGCCTCATTCCTTTCCAGGAAATGGAAGGATAAAGTTGGGATATTTCAGGAAGTCAAGAAGCGAGCCTTAGAGTTGGTCCTAGAGTTGGGCCCTTTATTTGAAAAGGAAGAGAAATAAAAATCACAATAAGAAGAGGAAAGTAAAGAGGAAAAGGACGACAATGGAAAGCAACAACTACTCCTAAAAGTTGTGAAATAGCCAAGTACTTGACTTGAGGGAAAGTCAAGGCTTGTGGTCGAAGCCTGTTGGGCCCTTAGTTTTTGGATTTGAAGTTGTGCAAGAAGGATTATAGTCCCAGTTTTGGTTTAGCACGAGTTTCACAAGGTATAGAAGAAGTTGGACAGTGGAGCGAGGAAAAGTAATATAATTTGGTTGTGGAAAAGAACAACGCAATGCCAGCAAGGAAAATGTAGTTGCAACAGAACAAGAAAGCATGCGAGCCCAAATCCAGAAGATCCCAATCAACTTATATATATGAGATGTATACAATTGTAAAAGGGTTTTGCTTTGGTTTTTGTAGTAGTTGTTGTTGTTCTTGTTGTTGGCTATTGTTCATAGGTTTGGTTTTAGTTATGTAAATGTAATATGTATACATTTTTGGGTAAATAGAGCTCTGGGACATGATTCTGGAGCCAGAAGTCTGTAACAAAGTACTAATTTGTATCTCTGATTTTGTATCTGATAAGTTTTGATGATAATATATAAAGAAGGATCCAAAATTTTGATGCAACATTCTATGTTTATGCTTATGCATTGTATCTTTACAGTACTCCTTTGTGTTTGATAAGCTCCATATGATGTTTTTGTGTATGGATAATTTTCACAACTTAAGTATCTTTAGTTCCTATGTGTATGATCTCAAATTTTGTAGTTAGCCTATCTTGCACAAGATCATGGTGAATCTTGAAAGTTATGGGAACCCACCTAAGTATTCTCCTTGCCCTTCCCTATCCTTCTGTCTTGGTTTCACTTCGGGTGAGACTTCTTCTCTTCGGAGGAGATGAAATTCCAATGCTCTAGACTATGTGGTACCTTTTGTTGGTAACCTGGGAAGGACCCCGTTCTAATCAATCCCCCACCAACATGTCTTTGATTTGAAGGGGAGCGCTCTTCTATGGTGGAAGAGGCTCCTACCTCAACTAAACATGGTCATCAAAGATGTGTCATGGGAACAGTTCGAGGAGCAGTTTCGGGAGAGGTATCTGCCAGAGGAATTCATCGAGTGACAACTCAATGAGTTTAACACCTTACGAGAGGGTGTTTGTACTGTACCAGAGTATGAGGCCATATTTATGGAGCTACTTTGGTATGCCCCACATATGAACATGGAGAAGTTGAAAGTCAAGAAGTTTATGTTTGGCATCAACTTCAACCTTCATGCGGAGGTGAGGATCCTAATTCCTCATACATTGTAATGCCTTATATGTTGCATGATGCAATCCAGAAGACCCTCATAGTTGAGGAAGAGATGACCAACAGGGGTCAGGGTACGACTCCTGCAAGACCGACTAGATGGACGACATTAGGTGCACATCAGCATAAAACACTAGCTAGACAGACATCAGGATATCGAGATACATCGAGAGGATCCACGTTCATGACACCATGATGAACGAATCCTCAGCCGAGAACTCCCTACATGGGACCACAACATCAGCAGCAACATCACCTACAACAAAAGAAGTTTAGGCCTATTCATTAGAACATACTAAGATTTCAGGCTGGTAGGCCCACAATTTCTACTTCAGGGACCAGGAGTATTGGACTGAAGACCAGATGTTGGACATGTGGAGTGCCACACTACCAACGAGACTGTTTGGTTGAGAATTCTATAGTAGTCGGGTCAAAATGACACACTATAGTTGGATATTTAGGAAGGGCTCATAGGATTGATGCAGTGGTGAATAACCACCATGCCAAGCACCAGTCCACTTTGCTCAACATGTCAGGTACCATCGCCGACCAAAATTTTAGTATTTTGATATATTCTAGTGCTATAGAGAGCTTTATTTCTAGTGAAACACTGAAAATAATTAAGGGAAAGGAAGTCGAGCAAGACAATTTTAGGTTGGAGGAAGAATTACAGACTGTCACATTAACTTGGGAGATTTTGAGATGAAGGCCAACCTATATGTCATGATATTAGAATATTATTACATAGTGATCGGTATGGACTGGTCAGAATCTCATGATGCGATACTCAACTGTAATATGAAGCGGTTGAGTTTGATCGATGATGAGAGACATAGAAGAATGATCGTAGGAAGAAATTGGGGAGTGTCCTTGACATTCATTTATTCCCTACAACTATGGAAGAGCTTGCGCAAAGGATGTAAGTTATATGAAATATTAGAGATACACGACAAGGGAGAGGCACAAGGATTATAAAACCTTCCGTTAGTATGATAGTTTTCTAACATGTTTCCATAAGAGTTACCAGGTTCATTATCCAAAAGAGAATTGGAATTTACAATCTACTTGAAACATAGAACTGAACTAATATCAAGAGTACCTTATCAGATGTCAACGCTTGAGTTACATGAGTTTAAAATGAAACTAAAGGATTTGATGGACATGGGACTTATACGTCCAAGTGTGTCACCTTGGGGTGCGCATGTTATTTTCATAATAAAGAAGGATGGGTCGTGGAGACTCTGTATTGACTACCATCATATGAACAAGGAAATGATCAAGAACCAATATCTATTTCCAATAATAGACTATCTGTTTGATCAAGTGAAAGGTGCAATGATGTTTTCAAAAATTGACTTGAGATCAGTTTATCACCGGTTACGAATTAAAGAGGAAGATATTCCTAAGACTGCATTCAAGACGACGTCTAGACACTATGAGTTTACCATTTTACCGTTTGGACTGACAAACGTCCCGAGGGTATTCGTGAGCTTGATGAATGGGGTGTTCCTCGAATACTTGGACAAGTTTTTTCAAGTATTCATTGATGACATATTTATCTATTCTTGGATGAAGGAAGAACATGAAGAATATTTGTGCTTGGTACTATAGTGTTTATGAGAAAAAGAGTTATACGGGAAACTCTTGAAATGATCTTTTTACCAATAGAGGATTCATTACTTAGGGAATTTATCTATGGTGAAGGAATCACTATGGATCCAGTGAAGGTAGAGGCTATTATGGAATGTCCTGTGTCGACAAATGTATCAGAAGTACACAACTTTATGGGTTTAGAAGGTTATTAATGATGGTTCGTCAAAGGTTTTTTGAAGATAACAAATCTGACCATGGAATTGCAGAAGAAAAACAAGAATTTTGTATGGACCCAAAAGTGTGCAAAAGCATTTTAAGGGCTCAAGGGGCTGTTGAGGAAAATGCAGATACTAAAATTCCTTGACAAGGACAAGGAATTATTTGTATGCACAAATGCATCCGAGGAAAGCTTAGGCAGAGTCTTGGTGCAATATGGTCGAGTGATCGCTTACATTTCAAGGAAATTGAGAAATCATGAGGAGAACTACACCGCACATGATTTGGAGTTATTATCCATTGTGTATGAATTAAGAGTGTGTATACACTATCTGATTGGAAAAAAAATTGAACTAAAAATAGACCACCGTGGATTGCAACACATTTTTACGCAAAGTGACTTGAATGCACGATAAAGAAGTTGGTCAGAATTGCTTATCGAATATGATTTTCAGATTACGTACATAAAAGGAAAAGTGAATAGAGTGGAATATGCATTGAGTTGGATACCACAGTTATTCTTGTTGATACCACTTCAGACGAATCTTTGAGAAAAAATTCTAACTATACAATTTGACAATGATTGGTATAAGGAGGTTAAGGAAAATATCGAACAAGACACCATGATGTACCAAAGTTTGAAGGATATACATTGGACAATGATGGATTGATGAGGTATAATAACTGAATTTACGTACCACCTAATGTTGAATTGAGAAGTTTGATCTTAAGTGAAGCTCACTTGGCTCATCTAGGAGTCACGAAGATGAGGGTATCATCTGAAAATGAAAAGGCTTGTATCTTGGAAATATTTGCAAGTTTTTAAATAAGTGTGCTTAGGAAAAAGGATCAATTTGAAAACACATAAGTTAGAGAAAATTTCACATTCAAGATGTAGATAATAACCAACAAATAACAGTGAATAGTAAACACATAACACAACAAATGATAAAGGAGTTCACCCCTCTCTTGGGCTACATCTCCTGGTCTAGCTTCCATTGGATCTTTTATATTATTTTCTCAAAGTGATAAAAATATTTACTTTATAGTGCTCAAAATTCCAAATAGATGGCTCCAATGGCTCTAGAACATCTAAAAACCCCTAGCTGGGCTTTTTCAGTGCCTAGTTTGGCCAAAAAATGAAGAAGATATGCTTCCTGGAAGTTTTCCCCTTCAAGCTTGTTGTCTATGGTTCGCCAAAACACACCTTTGTGTCTCTAACCTGGCTTCTGGGCATTTTCTGTGCCTAAACCCATCACCCGCATGCATTCCTGTGATTGGTGCCAAAATGTTGCACTGTTAGCGGATCTTGGGCCCCCAAATCTGGAGGTGTTGGACGCATGGGGCCATGTGGCCAAGTCTCAACGCGAAAAGGGGATCCATTGCCAAATGGCATGAGCACTTGACAAATGGCAGGTTAACAACATGGTGACCATTTGAAAACTAAACCCATTTCATGCTCATGATTACCGTGCTCCATTGCATGGTCATATGGAAAAGTGTGTGAGAACAGGGGTTGGGGCTAAGCCCCAGCCCGGACGCACCCGAATGTACAACATATCACAACTTAAATAAATGTTTGCACATAGATATATTAAGAACCACCCATAGGCACTCCATTTGGGTGGCCTTTTCCAAGACTCTGCCATATGCTTGGAGGTCTAGGGTTCAACCCCCATGGACTCCACAAAATTTTAGACAAACAACCTTTAACATGGTGCCACATGGCAGCCCATGTTTGGGCCACGTGGCACCTCCCAATTTTCCATCAATCATGCCACGTGTCCAAATCTAATTCATCCATGCATCTGTCAATTAAAGGCTTGCCACATCAACTTTTCCCAATCAACACATGCCACATCATCAACTGTACGGATTATACAGTTAGAAAATTTTTGCCTATTTGGCAAATCAAACAGAACACAATATCTCCCTCATATAGTGTCCTATTTGAACCCGTTCGAAGTGCGTTGGGTTCATGATGACGAGGCCTACGTCCCTGTTCATTTTGAAGTGATTCTAAGTACCTTGAATGTTGAAAAAAATTTGATCCCCTGGATCACTCCTCCCCATTGGAAATATTTTAGACCTCCAAAAGACTACTTTCAGTCAACCTGAAGATGAGGGTACAATTTCCTCACCTTTCCAACCTCAATCCACTTGGCCTTGCTTGAATTTGTGTCTTTAAGACCAATTCAAAGATATTCCACACTTTCTCGTTTTGAAGTTATCATCCTCCTGTCAAGGATTGTGTCTTCATGTAGTTTTGTAAGATATTCTGGCGATAAATCATCTATAGAAGGAATATGAACATGCTCTCCTTGATCATCAATCAACAGAGGCTCATACAATTTCAAACTCTCAACATTGACAACTGCATACATTTTCATATAAGGAGGCAAATCCAAATGGAAGGCATTGTTACCAATCTTTTCAAAAACCTTGAAAGGCCCATATCTAATTGGTTTCAATTTTTTACCTTCTCCTTTAAGCCTCTCCTTGCTAATGTAAATCCAAACTTCATCTCCAAATTGGAAATAATATCAACATGATGCTTGTCATGTCTTGTCTTGTACTTGGATTGACTCTTTTCCAACTGTTCTTGCACCATTTGATGTATCAACAAAATTTGTTCAATGAACTTTCCTGCCCTATCAATGTCATATTGACCATCAATAGCAATATCTTTCCCAAAGATAAAATCTAAAGGAGATTTGGGTAAATAGCCAAAACATGCTTCAAATGGTGATGTTTGAGTTGAAGAGTGCTTAGCCCGGTTGTAAGCATGTTGAATGTAGTGTAAATTCTCATCCCAAAGTTTAGGATGATTGCTGCAATATCCATGAAGAAGATGCACCACAATTCTATTAACCACTTCTGTTTGACCATCAATTTGCTGATGAAAAACTATGTTCTTTTTCAGTTTGGTGTCCATGAGTGCCCATAAACTTGGCCAAAAGTTCCCAATAAATCAAGAATCTCGATTAGAAATAATAGATTTAGGCAACCCAAAATGTACCCAAACATGCTGAAAGAACATTTGTGCCATTTTCTCTGCTATAACCTGCTTCTTACAAGGCATCAAAATACACATTTTTCTGAAATTGTCAACCACAACATAAAGATAATCATGAATTTATTTAGACATAGGTAAACCTCCTACAAAATCCATGGAAATGCTTTCCCAAGGATGTGAGGGAACCGAAAATGGAGTATACAAACCCAACTTTATATTGTTAGGCTTTCTTGTAGCACATAACAAACATCCTCTTACATATATTGAAACACTTTCATTCATTTTAGGCCAATAGAAATACCTTTGCAAATTAGCCACCATCTTACCTACACCAAAGTGACCAACAATAAGAGAAGAATGAGCTTCTCTTATAATGTTGATTCTTTCACCCTGTGGAATGCATAGCTTGCCAAGATGATACAAAAGATTATCATGCACATGGTAATCTAATTTCTCAACATGGTTAGAATGACACAAAGTTGCATATACTTCTTTAAAATCAACATCTAAATCATACTATTCAACATAGCTCTCATGCATGATAGGATTATGCTTAAGAATAACTGAAGCACTAATAATAGGCCTAGAAAGAATATCAACAACTTTGTTATAAATTCCCTTCATATACCTTATGACCAAGTGGAATTGTTGTAGAAAACCCATCCATCTGAAGTGCCTTGCTTGTTGTAGCTTTGTTTGTGCTTGTAGGTATTGCAATGGTTGATGATATGTGTGAATGATAGTTTCTTTTCCCAAAAAATAATGTTTCCATTTTTTCACACTTTGCACCAATGCATACAACTTCTTATCATAAGTAGGATAGTTAATCACAACACCATTAAAATTTTCCAAATGAAAACAAATGGGCTTACCATGTTGTAACAAGACTGCTCCCATTGCATAATTGCTTGCATCAGTTTGGATTTCAAAAGGTTGTCTCAAATTTGGAAGTGCAAGAACTGGGGTTGAACTGATTTTCTCCTTCAAAGTATGTTAAGCCCTAATATTGTCTCATTACCCCTTAATTTGGGCATATTATATTAGTAGTGTTATTTTATTTATTTCGGCTTTAGGCCATTAGTTGTAATTATACCTCCTAGTCTCCTATATATACCAAGGAGACATTTTCATTTTGACTCATCTTGTACTTGAACATTTAAGTGGGGTAAAAGGAGGTTTCCCCTCGAAGAGGATTATTATCTGAAATTATCTCTTTTTCAAGGCGTTGAGTACTTTTTTTGAGGTTTTTATATGCTATATTGATATTTGGTTCTTAACATATGGTATCAGAGCTCAAGGTCTTGGGGTTTCGCTGCTACATCTAAGACACCTTGGAATTTTCACTATAACTTTTTTTCTACAATG
>JZKD02S1620552.1:323305-412897 GCA_000966675.3 Picea glauca
CACCAACCATTTGGGCCATTTGACAAAGTTGAAACAATCAGGAACAATAGAAGACTTCATAGCTGCCTTTGAGCGCCTGGATTTTCAAACAGAGGGCATGACTGATGCTTTCTTTCGAGAGTGTTTTATCAATGGCCTCAAGGAGGAGATTCGGGCCTATGTCCTCATGGATCGATCTTCAAGTTGGTTGGAAGCTACTAAAAAATCTAAAGAAGCACAATAGGTTGTATCCTCTCAAAACCGTAAACCCTCCTTTATCCCTCGCCCTAAACCCGTAAATCCCACTACCCCCTCCACCCCATTAAAGATCCAAAAATTGATTAGGGATGAAATGGCTGAATGCCAACTCAAAGGCCTTTGTTATAATTGTGATGACAAATATTTCTCGGGCCACAAGTGTAAGGAACAAAATCTTTTTATGGCCATCTCTGAGGATATTTCATAAGAGGATGTTGAAACTCCCCTTGTGCCTGAGTCACCTGAAATCACTGACATAACCCCTCCCTCAAACCCTCCTGAAGTGGAACTGGTCATTTTCTTGAATGCTCTCACTGGATTCTTCGCCCCCCAAACCCTCAAGTTAGTTAGTTACATCAAGCATCGGAAGGTCATCATTCTGGTTGATAGTGGAAGCACCCATAATTTTATTCATCGCTGCATTGCCCAAGAAACTCATTGCTACATCCATTCCATCAACAATTTCCAAATCATGATTTCCAATAGTGGTTCCATTGAATGTGGAGGGCGCTGTGAAAATGTGCATCTCCAAATTGGTGACTACCACTTAAAATCCCATATGTTTGCTATTGACATGGGCGGTTGTGACATTGTGTTGGGTGCAAACTGGATAAGGACTTTGGGTCCCATTATCATGGATTTTAAGGAATTAATCATGCAATTCGACCAGGAAGGCCACCAATATAAATTCCAAGGCATCACGACTGGTTCACCTGAGGTCATTAGTTCCCATCGCATGGAAAACCTGCTAAAAAAAGGTCATTCTGGTGTTATTGCCCAACTCCATGCCATACAAGAAACAGAGACACCCTCGGTGTCGGAAGACCTCCAAGCCCTCCTTTCTAAAAACCAAATGGTATTTTCCACTCTCTAAGGACTCCCTCCTTCCCACCGTGTTCATGATCATTCCATTCCCCTTGTACCCGGAAGCCTTCCTCCCAATATCTGTCCGTATCGCCACCCCCTTTGACAAAAAAATGAAATTGAGAAAATGGCCCAGGAACTCCTTACTGTAGGCGTTATCTGCCCTAGTACTAGCCCTTACTCTTCTCTTGTAGTCATGGTCATGAAGAAAGAAGGTTCTTGGAGAATGTGTCCTGACTTCCGTGCCCTCAACAAACTGACCATTAAAGACAAATTTCCCATTCCTGTAATTGATGACCTCCTGGATGAATTGAGTGGTGTCCAATTCTTTACTAAACTTGATCTTAGCTCGAGCTATCACCAGATATGTATGAAGGATGTAGACATTCCCAAGACGACCTTTCAAACTCATGAGGGCCACTATGAGTTTTTGGTTATGTCCTTTGGCTTGTGTAATGCCCCCTCCACCTTCCAAAGCCTCATGAATCATGTCTTCCGTCCTTTTCTCCATTATTTTGTATTAGTTTTCTTTGATGATATCCTAATATATAGTAAAACCTAGACAGACCATCTTACTCATGTGGATCGAGTTCTCCATCTACTCTCTCAGCACAAACTTTTCCTGAAACAATCTAAATGTTCTTTTGGTGCCTCAGAAGTAGAATACTTGGGTCATTTGGTTGGCAAGGATGGCGTTAGGGTGGATCCAAAAAATATTGAAGCTATGCAAGACTGGCCACACCCAAAGACTCTCAAAAGCTTGCGTGGATTTTTGGGCTTAACAGGGTATTATCGCAAGTTTGTTAAGAATTATGGCAAGATTGCAACACCTCTCACGGCTCTCCTCAGAAAGAACTCTTTCACTTGGACTCCAGCTACTACTCAAGCTTTTCAAACTTTGAAGATAGCCATGTGCACCACTCCGGTTCTGGCCCTTCTTGATTTCACAAAGACCTTTTTGTTGGAATGTGATGCCTCAGGGAAAGGAATCGGTGTTGTCCTTATGCAAAAGGGTCAACCTTTGGCCTTCACCAGTAGGCAAATATTTGAAAGGAATCTGGGAAAACCCATCTATGAAAAGGAAATGTTGGCTATTCTGCATGTCATTGATCTGTGGCGCCCTTATCTCTTGGGGAAACATTTGCAAATTAAGATAGACCATCAAAGCCTCAAGTACTTTCTGGAACAACGCATTTCCTCTTCGGAGCAACAAAAATGGGTGACCAAGCTCTTTGGATATGATTATGATATCATTTACAAGAAGGGAAAAGACAATGTGGTGGCGGATGCACTGTCCCAAAAATATGAATAAGAAGGATCCCTTTTTTCTCTTTCCTTCATTGTACCAGATTGGATCCAAGCTGTGCGCGAGGAATGGCTACAATATCCCGAAAGTTTGCATCTGATCTAGAAATTGTAGACCAATGCTCCAGCTCCCCCAGGGTACTCTTGGCTCCAGGATGAGCTTTGATACAAAGGTCATTTGTATTTAAGTAAAGAATCAAAGCTTAAATCCACGGTACTTTCTGAGCTTCATGCTACACCCACAGTGGGGCACTCCGAGTTCACCAAAACCTATGACAGGGTCAAACGTTCTTTTTTGTGGGATGGTATGAAACAGGACATTCGTAATTTTGTCACTGAATGTGAGGTGTGTCAATGCAACAAGGGAGAAATAGTCAAATCTCCGGGCACACTACAACTACTTTCAATTCCACCTGCTATTTTGAAGGATATCTCTATGGACTTTATTACTAGCTTACACAAATCAGGAAATAAATCAGTCATAATGGTGGTTGTGGATTGCCTTTCCAAGTATGCTCATTTCTGTGCTCTTCAACACCCATTTACTGCATCCATGGTGGCTCAAATTTTCATGGACCAGGTCTTCAAGCTTCATGGCATGCCACACTCTATTGTTTTTTATCGTGACCCAAATTTCACAAGCAATTTTTGGGAAGAATTGTTTAAGCTATAGGGCACCTAATTGCATCTAAGCACATATTATCATCCCCAGACTGATGGTAAAACAAAAGTTGTCAACAAGTGTTTGGAAACTTATCTAAGGTGTTTTTTCTCTGAAAAGAAAAATCAATGGGCTCAATGGTTACCCCTAGCTAAATGGTGGTACAACACTTCCTACCGTACAACTACACACATGAATCCTTTTGAAGCGGTATATGGATAGAAGCCACCTTCAATTCTCTCTTACTTACTGGGTACCTCGAAGGTCCAGGCGGTTGACCAAACACTTACAGTTCGAGAGGAAATTCTTTGTACCCTTAAAGAGAACTTGGTGATGGTACAGAATCACATGAAGCAACAAGAAGATCAAGGTCTCTCTGAACGTCAATTTGTAGAAGGGGATTAGGTGTTTCTTCGACTTCAACCATATAAGAAAACTTCCCTCAAGGCCGAGTAGTGTCAGAAGCTAGCGCCCAAATTTAATGGTCCTTATACAGTTCTCAAACGTCTGGGACAAGTCGCCTATCAGTTAGCTCTGCCCAATCAGTCAAAGCTACATCCTGTTTTTCATGTTTCATGCTTAAAGAAGCTGATTGGAACTAGGTGCCAAATTCAAACCAACCTTCTCGAGTTATCTTAAGAAGGATCCATTTGGATATAGCCAGAAGCAGTTTTGAACCAACGTGAGCATCGCCTACGTCAGCAAACCATCAAGGAAGTGCTAGTCCAGTGGAAAGATACAATTCCAGCAGATGCCACTTGGGAACCAACTACCATTCTGCAGGAGTTTCCACATCTCAAGCCTTGAGGACAAGGTTGTTTTTAAGGGGGAAAACATGTTAGGGTTCTAACCTGCACATAGGTAGATCAATATCTTCGAATGTATTACAGGTCAATATTAATAAGCCCTTTCAATAAAATAGAATAAGGTGGATGTAAGAAGACCTAATAGAAGCTTCCTCTTCTAGAATGATCTTCCTCTAGATTCTTCTCTTGATAGACATATTTAGTATAAATAAGGGTTGAGGGTATGAAAACCCTAGCTTGGATATTATTGTAACAGAGCACTGCTCGACTGGAGGTTGCCCCCTCGAAGAGGCCTGTGAACATTGCTTTCTAAATCAAAGTGCTATTGATGTTGTTATTATTATATCATTTATGTGTTATTGTGGAGGTTATGCTCATTATATTACTGTTATTCTTCCATTTCTAGCATTTCATTTCTGTTCTGCATACTTTTTATATCTAGTATATTACAAGCTTGTTGTCTTTGGTTCACCAAATCACACCTCTGTGTCTCTAACCTGGCTTCTGGGTGTTTTCCATGCCTAAACCTAGCACTCGTGCACATTCCTGTGATTGGTGCCAAATTGTCACACCGTTAGTGGATCTTGGGCCCCCAAAGCCAGAGGTGTTGGGCACATGGGGCCATGTGGCCAAGTCTCAACGCGAAAAGGGGCTCTATTTCCAAATGGCATGAGCACTTGAAAAATGGCGGGTTAACAACATGGTGACCATTTGAAAATTAAACCCATTTCATGCTCATGATTACTGTGCTTTGTTGCATGGTCATATGGAAAAGTCTGTCCGACCGGGGGCTGGGGCTGAGCCCAAGCCCAGATGTGCCCGAATGTACAACATATCACAACTTAAATAAATGTTTTCACATATATATATTAAGAACCACCCATAGGTGTGTCGGTTGGGTGACCTTTGCCAAGATTCTTCCATATTCTTGGAGGTACAGGGTTTGACCCCCGTGGAATCCACAAAATTTTAGACAAACAACCTTTAACATGGTGCCACATGGCAGCCCATGTCTAGGACATGTGGCACCTCCCGATTTTCCATCAATCATGCCACGTGTACAAATCTAATTCATCCACGCATCTGTCAATTAAAGTCTTGCCATGTCATCTTTTCCCAATCATCACCTTCCATGTTATAATATGCCACGTCAGCAACTGTACGAACTGTACAGTCAACAAATTTTTGTTTGTTTGGCAAATTGAACAGAATGCAATAATTCCCTCATACAGTTTTTGTTTGAACCCATTCGAAGTGTGTTGGGTTTGTGATGACGAGGCCTATGTCCTTGTTTTTTTTGAAGTGATTTTGATAACTTTAAACTTTGAGCAAAATTTGATCCCCTGGATCAGGGTAGAACTTAATCCCTTATTCTTTTGGAAAGGAATGAAGGCAGATATCATTAACTACATGGAGAGATGTCTAGAATGTTAGCAAGTGAAGGTTGAACATTGACATCCAACCGAATTAGTACAACCACACGCTATTCCAGAATCGAAATGGGAGGTCATTTCGATGGGATTCTTTGTTGGATTGTCATTGTTGGAAAGGAGGATCGACTCTATTTTCGTCAAGGATGATTTTAAGGATGGAAATTTATATTAAATTGTAGAAACATGGGCTAATATTACTGGTCCTTAATATGTAAAATGTAAAATGATTGGTGATAGTTTTGTAAAAATATTCAAATTTCTAAGGATTTTATATAGTTTCTATAAACTTTTGGTGATTTCTAAGGTAAAACAATTTTATTCTATGGAATTTGGGTGAATCATTTTTAGAAAAAATCGAAATTAGCGAATCATTTTTGGGGGAAAACCATGGAAAATTAGCCCATTTGTGAAATTTAGCCCCTAAAATCATCTATGATTTTCGTGGTAGTTGACACTTTGATGAAGAGTGCAAATTTTATTCCTATGTGTACGACTTATCAGGCACCAGACATAGCTAGAGTTTTTGTCAGTGAGATTGTGATATTGCATGGCATTCCAAAAATGATCATATATGATAGAGGATCAATGTTTACCATACATTTTTGGACCATTTTCCAAGAATCCTTGGGGACACAACTGAAATTTAGTACAACATATCACCCTGAGACAAACGAGAAGACAGAAAGAATGAACCAAATTTTGGGAGATATATTGCGTATGTATGTGATGGACCAATAAAAGCGTTGGGAAGAGTTCTTGCCACTAGTAGAGTCTGCGTACAACAATATCTATCAAGGTACCATTAAGATGACACTATTTGAGTTTCATTATGGGTAACCGTTTTAGACGCCATTGAGGTGGGATCAAATTGAGGATAGGATCCTGGTAGGACCAGAAGAAATCCAAGAAATGGAAGAATAAATGTAATTGATAAGACAAAGGATTAAAGAAGTGCAACATCAACAGAAGAGTTGTGCCGATGCGCATTGCGTTGACCACAATTATGAATTTGGCAACCGAGTTTTCCTGTAGGTGAAACCACAAAAGAGTTTGATCAAGTTTGGGAGGGGAGATAAACTCTCTCCTAGGTTTGTGAGACCTTTCGAAGTTGTTGAAAAGGCCTATTGACTAGCCTTGCTTGATTCTTTGAGGCATATGCATATGCTTTTCATGTATCTATTTTGAGGCATTATGTTAGTGATCCTACACATGTGATTGACATGAGTTATTTGAAGGTGTCATATGAGGGTGCACTCACGACGGAGCCAATCCTCATTATGGACCATCGCATTTAATAGCTATGATGTCGAACATTCAATTAGGTCAAGGTCCAATGGGACAATTATAGTCCACACTCGTCTACCTGGGAGGACGCATATGATATGCGTCAACAATTTCCTTACTTATTTCATAGTTTAGACATATATATCTTGTCAGATACATTATTAACTGCATTTTATATACTATACAACTTCAAAATGAAGTTTAAAACAAGAGGGGGTGTATGTAACATCAATCTCTTACGAGCACATGTTATTGACTTATTCTTTGAGGGCACTTGTGTGCAAGTGATCCAGTTATAGTACATGGTTATTGTTTCTCTTATGGATTTTTATGATGATTTTGATGGATTATGATTTTATGTTATTTGTTATATGTGTATTGACATATGTTATTGACGAGTTTCCTTGAAATATGTGTATTGACATATGCTATTGACATATTGTGGATGTCAAGGGAATCAATGGACCTCCTTGGAGTCCAAATTGAGCCAGGGAGTGGATTGTATTGGTTTGAGTATTTAATTTATGAATATATGACATATGATCGATTATAGTATGACTTTGTATATGGATCATTGACAATGTTTCATTGATGGATGTAGGCTGACGATCACTTGCTAATATGAATCACATAAGAAGTAAATGGGTCATGCACATAGACTAGATATTGAGGGAGAGGTGTGGCAGAGTCCCTATCACAACCTACTAGAACTCTTGTCATGGATCGAATTGTAGGTTAATGATTACCTAGTTTGAGAGGTCTAGGATGTCGTGGGGGAAGACTGAGACATTCTCTCAATAAGATTTGAGAGATGCGCATAATAAGGCAGGGTCCTTATTCCTTAGAAGCCCTTAGTCTCTCACATGGTCGCCCGAATGGAGTGCTGACTCCAGGGGTTGGACAACTACCAAAACAATCAAAAGGAGAGTGGTACCCTTGGATGCACGTGAGTGCATATTGAAGGGAACATCGTGTGATTTAAAAGGAAACTTGAGTCAATAGATCTAGGTGGCCTAGTAAACAATAAATTAATTTGACATTGCCAGATTTAAAATAATTAATTAATGAGTAAATTATTAATTATAAATCCCTATAAGAGTCTAATCCTTTTCAAATAAAATTTAATTAAGCCTAATTATAAGTTTTTTAAAGAGGCTAAACATAAATTAATAACTAAATCAAAAGGGGAATGAGGTAAATAATTTCAAGAATTAAGTCAATTGAAATAATCCTAATGATTTGATTTAAGGCACATATGTGTGTTGGCACAAGGGGAAGACCCAAGGTTCAACGCTCAAGAGCGCACCAACAAAAACCTAACTACCGACCCTTTCGGTAGCACCTGTGAAGAAGATGAAGTCTCACCTGAGGTAGAGGCAGGAGTGGTTGCAGGACTCTAATGTTTGCAACCTTAGCTGGGACATGGATCTGTGATTACAATATTCTATCAATGAAATTAGTAGTTACAATTCATCAATATTTAACAAGTATCTACTTCATAGTAAAAACCCTAATTATAGAGCATCGTAGTCTTCACCCAGATCTAGTATATTCAAGAACTAAGCACATTCACATAGGTTAGATCTAGCATTCATACATCGTATTAAGAACAAAGCATCACATATCTATCTATCATTTATCTTACATCAAAGCACTAAGAAAGTAAACACATAACACATCAATACATCGCACAAAGCATAACAACACAGGATATACATGGTTCACCCAGAGCCTGGGGCTACGTCCACCAACTCTTCTTCTTATTTATTATCTTCTGACAATATTCTTTCATGCACAAAGCCATAAATCCCTACTCTGCATAGGACAGGAGATCTGTGCGCACCTCATGAGATCCTCCTTCCCCGAGCTAGGTTACAACACAAAGCTTCTACTTAATCTCTTACAGTCACTTGCACTTAGCCTTGCAAGTCTCACACAAAGCATGTACAACTATCACTTTCACTTAGTACATCATCACACAGATGCCTATATTGTCTTCACGCCCTTAGCATGGCGTGCTTGCTTACATCACCTAGATGTCTATTTATACATTAAAAAATGGGCCTAAACATGGGTAAACCCATGGGCCGACATCCCCATATCTGTTACATAAGACCAAAACACAAAAATCCCTAAACAAGGGGCCAAGATCCTGCAATCTCCACTTCGACTTGCGCTCCACCTTCAACAACCTATCGAAGTCCCAAAATAGGTCAAACATGACCAAGGATCCTAAAAACTTGGTCAAGGGATAACAAGCCCCCAACACTCACCTGTGACTCATCTCGAGTCACTCTGATCTAGGTAACTCTGCTTCAAAAGCCTCGATCTTGGCTCAAGCTGCTTCGGCGTGTTGTTGCACCAAGGCCTCCTGCTCAACAAATGCCTAGATAACTTCTTCATTGACAAGTCCCTCTAAGCGCAGTTCGACTTCAGCAATGACTTGTTCTAGCTCTGATCCTCAACCTTCAATCTCCTCAAACATCTGGCATGCTTCGTCCTGGAGTGATTGAAGCCTCTGATTCACTTCAATGACTTTTCTCTGTATGGTGTGGACCTGCTGTTGAGAAGTGCGTTGTTCCTGGGATCACTTCATCCTTTCAACTGCTGACATGAGCTTCAAATGTGCATGTATTGTTGTTGCTTTCTTCTATGCCTCCTGAAGCTATGCTTCCAGTTTCTTTAGCTCTGGATATTTTGCAAGGCACTCATAGGTCTGCGCACTTATACTACTAAGTTGTTTACATTCTAGAGTGAATTCTCTGATCCTCTCGACTGTGCTTTGGGCAGTGGATTCTCTTTGATCTCGTATGTCATGTGGGGTAGTTGGAATTGTTCATAGCTCTAGGTCTGTGATTCTCTATTGAAGCTATTGGATAACTTCCGCAAGCTATGCTACTTGTTGTTCTACTAGTTCTTCCGCCTTCTGCTCTAAGCCTGTCATAGAATGAAGTGCTCTGCTGACTACTTATTTGAATCTAAGCTGCTCTACAAGCAATTGCTCTTTCTGTTGCTGGGTTTGTGCTCTCTCTTATTCGAACTTGGTGCAGAGGTCATCCTTCTCTTGCTGCGCAACTCAGTGTTTCTCTACCATTTCCTCTTGTGCCTATTGCAGGGCCACTGTGGCCTGTTCTTTCTCTTCTTGTGCTCGACGAAGGCGATCTTGGTCACATAAGCTATTCTGCGGAGTTAGGCAGGTTCATCTCCCAACTCTGGTTCTTCTGATGGATGGGGCACAGTGGATACTACGTGGCTAGATTGAAGGGCCTGTTGTACCCCTTTGAGTTCGGTCTCAATCCTATCATACATGGCTTCTTGCTTGGCTTCGATGTTCTTCATAGCCTCCTGTGAGACGCTTGATACAGTTGTAATGATGAAGTTGAAGTCATCGAGCATGAGCATAGTATGTAACTTGGTTTTACTAGCTTTGTATTTCTTCCTCGAGGTGGGTTTCATGCTAGAAACCTTTCTTTTATTAGAGGGACCTGTATCATCAACAAGATCCCTAGGTCGTGTTACTTTGCTTGGATTTTGTTGATCATCTTTTCCATTGGTCTCCTCTTTATCTACTTCGTCATCACCTCCTCATCCTGGTGATTCTGAAGCGATCCCTTTTGATGCAGTTCTCAGGTTTTGTACCTCTTCAATCTTCTTCCTTCTACTGGTTCTAGGTGTGTCATGTTCTTCATGAGTGGCCTCTAAGCTACCAATTAGTTTGGGACCAGACATTTCTATAGGGTTAGCAGGGATAAGGAGCTCTATAGACCATTCCTTGGTTATCTCCTCGATGTCCTCCTTTGTGAGCTTATAGTACAAATGAATATCTTCTTTATGCTTGTCTGCACACGCAGTGATATAAATAAAGTGTCGATCTGCACGAAACTTCATGAGAGGTCTGAACCGGTGTAGGGTGTTAGGTGTCATACTAGGGACAACCTCAATATCCCTCTTAAACTGGAGATAGTACGTGTGCAATATTGCATTCGATTGCCACTATTTTCCCATATCGCTCGAGTACCAGAGTGTGGTGAACTTCGAAGCAAGTGGCTCGAATGGCTCAATTTCTGGGAAGGTCGCACCTTCTGGCATATCCCAGGAAGTAAATTCTATGAGGATCAACAACTAGCTAAAATGGAACTCATAGCCCTAATCCCGAGCTTCATGACAATCCAATTCGAGTTGGTTGACTAAGTACTTCACCCTGTTCATTTGGAGTCCTTCCACACATTTTCCAGTGAGATAAACAACAAAACTTGTGACCTACGTAGGTTTGTTCTTTCTCACTGGCTTTCCTACAAACAACTGACAGGCCAGGTGCACTGCGCCATTCTAGATGGAAGCTACCTTGTAGCATCATGTCCCCTTTCCTACAATGCCATATGTGTCTTTAATCCTCTGTGCCATTGCATGGTCTGCAACCTTCCCTCGATAGAATTCCTATGGGTCGAGTCCCTACATACTCAATCTAGTGATCTGATGGATTAGCATCAGATCGACTGTGATGCACCTATATAGCCATAGGTAGCTATCGTGGTAACATGATAGCAGGAGCTTAACACACACATTAACCTGCTGGTGCCTTCCAAAATGTGGAATCTTCATCACATTTAGGATGGTGGATTGTGTGAGGTTCATAGTCCATGGTTGGGGAATTATTCTCGAGTTCTTCCCCTTCTTCCTAGTCAAATATCTATGAGGGGCGAGCATACTATAATTATTGTGGTACCTTAGGTTGAAGTCATTGAATTTCAATGTCACGATCTTATCCTGTTGTGTTCTAATTGCACGTATCCGCTTCGGGAGGTACACAGTAACCATGGTATACTTTAAATCCCTTGGGACACTGTCATGACTCACTATGCCAACCAAAGGTGGGATGTAGTCAGGTAGGATAGTTGGGATTAACTTCATGTTTGCCAAGTCATCTCGGTGCTTGGTTCTCTTCTCTACTGTAGCTCGAGATGGTCTAGATTCGCGAGAAGTCGACGAGGAGGATTGAACTCCTCTTGTTGATGAGGCTTGAAATCCTATGGACATCACTCTCTCAGCCATCGGATTGATTAGAACTTCTTCTACACACTTTTTAGTTGAACTGAGTTCGTCCAACATACACACTCAAGATCAGATAACTCATATTGATGAATGGGTGCTCAAAGCAATAGAACATGTGTCAATCTCAATAAAAACATCGTGGTAGAAATGAGTTGGCTTGGATACAATTCACAAAAGTGTTCTCAATGAAAAAGTCGATAGAATAAGTAGGCATCGATGTATCGAGTCTTCTCTAATGGGCAAGAGGCCTTCATCAATGCAGTTTTTTCAGTTGCGACATGGTCCCAATGGTTTGAAGACAAGCTTTCCAGTCATAACTATTGTTCTAACCATTCCGAGCATCGGTATAACGGTCATAATGCTTCCAACGGTCATATTTCTTCACCATGGCGAAGTGCCATGTCGCATTGTTCTGATATCCCGACGAATTTCTAGTTTTGCAAATCTTCCTTCTGCGAAGTCCCCCCTGGAACATTCTACAAATTTTCTATCTTTTCTCTCTTCTTACTGAGCTTTCTAGATTTCTTCCCTGTGATCTTTGTCTCGGTATTTCTCTTTCCATTCCGATTCCTATCTCCTTTTGGCATAGTAATGTTATGTTGTTGATATTCTTTCATAGGGTTCAAGGGAAATACTTATTCTCTGTCTGGGGTAGATGCTCCACTCTTCTGTGAGCCTTCTTGTGTTCTTTGAACTTTGACATCCAAGTTTCTAGTTCTAAATAGCTTCAATCTGTTCTCTTGTTCTTCAATCAAGTGCATTATTCTCCTAGTCATGAAATATTTTAATTCTTGCTTCTTTTGTTCTAAGGCTTCCTCGTCTTTTCTTTTGGTTTGATCCTTCTCAATCCAGGGTTTTCCTAGTAACATAACAAATGGGTTGTCATTCTCAATAAATTTAACAACCTCAAAATCTTCCTCTGTCGAAGTTCCATGAGAACTCATAGATATCTAGGTGAGTCTTCCACATAGGGTTATCAACTTTCCTATGAATAATCCTATTCCTCCCAATGAAGGAATCATAACAGGATTTCCTAAAATTTCCCAAGTTATTTCTGTCATGATATTCACCTGTGTTTCTTCATCCAGAACATAGTCAACGTCGAAGTCTCCTATTCTTGTTTCTATGCATTCTTTTTCTTTGAAAATCTCTGATAAGTTGATATTTCTGTGTTCGTTCAAGGTTTCTTTCATTTGTATCAATACAATCTCTGATTCTTTCTGGGGTTCTTCCATGGTCTTAGTTTCTTGACCTTTCTCAGGATTTTCTTGCTTCATATTCATTATTTCAACCTTAGCAATCATTCTAGGGCAATCCAAAGTTTCATGGTCCATAGATTTACAACATAGACAACTAGGTCTTCTACCAGGGCATTCCTTAGCCAGATGTCCTAGTCTTCTACAATTATAACAAAGGATTAATCCTCTTTTTATTTTAAATGATCCCCATATTTTCCTGTATTGTGCGCTAGGGTCATAGTAGCTAACCTACAAAAAATTATTTCTAGGATCCTGCATCCATTTGTTCATCCAAACATTCTCTCTATGCATAGGAATAACGTATCTTTCACTATTCTTATCAGATCTACTCATATCAAACCTTCTTTCTTCTAGATGCGCCCTAGTTTTTAAGCTAGGAATTTTTTTATCAAACATACCTAGATCCATACTTTTGAAATAGAAATTTGCACTTATGTTACCTTTTCAATCAAAACTTTTCATTGTTCTTACCTTTATCAGAGCACAGAGCTTCAATATCTTACCTCTTTTCTTCAGATATGACTTCTCTTCTTAGCACATATATTTACAGGTCAAGTAGAATACTGTGCACTAGGGAAATAGATCTACACATGGAGCTTTCTCTTTTCTTCAGTTCCCAGTGATCACAGTTTCAAGTTCCGGAAACAGAACCATTTGTTGGCACAAGGGGAAGACCCAAGGTTCAACGATCAAGAGCGCACCAACAAAACCCTAACTATTGACCCTTTCGGCAACACCTGCAAAGAATATGAAGTCTCACCCAAGGTAGAGGCAGGGGTGGTTGCAGGACTCTAGTGTCTGCAACCATAGCTGGGACACAGATCTGTGATTACAATATTCTATCAAAGCACTTAGCAATTACAGTTCATTAGTATTTAACCAGTATCTACTTCACAGTAAAAAACCTAATTACAGAGCATCGTAGTATTCACCCATATCTAGTATATTCAAGCACTGAGCACATTCACATAGGTTAGATCTAGAATTCATCCATATTATTAAGCACAAAGCATCACATATGTATCTATCATTCATCTTACATCAAAGAACTAAGAAAGTAAACACATAGCACATCAATACATCACACAAAGCATAACAACACATGATATACGTGATTCACCCCTAGCTTGGGGCTACGTCCACCAACTCTTCTTATTCTTTATTATCTTTTGTCAGTCTTCTTACATGCACAAATCCATAAAATCCTACTCCACATAGGACAGGAGATCTGTGCGCACCTCACCAGATCCTCCTTCCCTGAGCTAGGTTACAACACAAATGTTCTACTCAATCTCTTACAGTCACTTTCACTTAGCCTTGTAAGTCTCACACAACATGCACAGATCATGTACAACTATCACTTGCACTTAGCACATCATCACACAGATGGCGATATCATCTTCACACCCTTAACATGACGCGCTTTCTTACATCACCTAGCTATCTATTTATACATTACAAAATGATCTTAAACATGGGTAAATCCATGGGCCAACATCCCCATATCCATTATATAAGCCCAAAACACAAAAATCCCTAAACAATGGACCGAGATCACACGATCTCCGCTTTGACTTGATCTCCTCCTTCGACAACCTGTCGATGTCCCAAAATAGGTCAAACATGACCAAGGATCCTCAAAACTTGGTCAAGGGCCAACAATGTGTAAGAAAATATTAAAAGGGAGTTTTTAAAATAAGAAAGAAACGAATATGAGAGAATGTGTACGCATAGAAAGTGATCTATAGTCTAGTTAACACTAGTATAACTAAAGAAGAATCCTATTTTAACTCAACTCAGATTTAGTAAGGCGTGAGTCATTAATTGGGAATAAGGGGAATGAAAAGACAACTATGAGTGATTTAAGGAGTTCTTTTAGGAAAGGTGAGGGAAATTGTCTTTAACTAAAATAAATTGAGGAATTTACTTGTGCAACCAAGGGAAAGGGTGACAAGTGTAACGGGGAAATAATTATAAATTATTTAAATTAAAAAGTAAATTAATTGTGCAAGTGGGGATGTGTTGTGGATAAATTCTATAAAACAAATGGTTGAGATGAGAAATGGATCACATTGGTTATGGTTAAATTTATGCTACAACATTTTTGACTGGTTTTACTTGTGAGAGTTGGGATACCCATCTTGAGAGAGAGTGGTTTCTCTACCTTGCGAGGAAAGATGGGAGCTAGAGGATTTCTGGTTGTGTGTGTGTGTGGCCCCTTTGTGGCTTAGAGAGATAAGGGGGAAGAAGAGTACCCCTAGTGTTGGCTGGGAGGTACCGGTGAAGTCTTAACGATTAGCAAGCGGAAGGTCAGAAGGAACCCCAGTTACCGAAGATCATCTCTAGGCAATCTTCATCGTCGATTACGATATTTTATGGAATTTGCAATTGCATTGATTTTTATTATTAAATCTAGTTGTTATCATTTGTTGTAGATTTCCATACTTTGATCGTCATAGTTGAAATTGTAAATTGGGTGGATGTTTTTGTAGTAGAAGATATGATGGAATGTATTGAATTTTATTGTTTTTGGGCCTTGAAACCCATTTCTTTTGTAGATAAATTCCTATAGCAAGTTCTCCTAGAATTGTTTTTTTCCCCAACAATTGGATGTGCCCTTCCTTGTCGAATATCCTAAATCAATTTTCCTTATGTGTTATTTCTCCTTCTAGAGATGAATTGAGTCTCTCCTAAATTGAATTTTCTTCCTGCATTTTGTTCCTTCCAGAAAATTAAATGAGTTCACTATCCTATAGCGATGACCACATATTTCCTCCTCTTCTGATCTTCTTCAGATTTTAGGCTTGCAATGCGTCATTCTCTTTTCTCCTTCCTGGATAGTAAATCAGGTTTCTCAAGCGCTATTCTCCTTGATCCTTCCTTGATAGAAAATCAGGTTTCTCATGCACCCTTCTCTTTGCTCCTTCTTGGAAAACAAATTGGGTTTCTCAAGCACTCTTCTCCTTGCTCCTTCCTTGATACAAAATTGAGCTACCAAGTGGGCCTACTCCTTGCTCTTCCTTGATAGAACATTGGGATGTCAAGTCCAACAATCCTTGCTCCTTCCTTGACAAAACAATGGGCTGCCAAGTGCATCCACTCCTTGCTCTTCCCTTGACAGAAAATTGGGTTTCCAAGCCGCCCACTCTTTTCTCCTTCGAGACAGAAAATCGGGATTTCTAGTGCTCCCACTCCTTTCTCTTCCTTGATAGAGAATTGGGCTTGCTAGATAACCCACCCTTTCTCATCCTTGACCGAAATTTGGGTGGCCTAGTGCACCCTCGCATTGCTCAAGTCATGACAGATTTAGGGCTTGCCAAGTGTGACCTCTCTTACTCGCCTGAAAGAAATTTCAGGATTTTAGCACGCCCTCTCTTTTCTCACTCTCCTTTTATGAAAGGAATGCATAGCATGTGAACTTGATTCAAATTGATCTCAGGTTCTGGGGTTGGGATTCCAAAGGATATGGTTTGATTATTGTTATTACTGTTGATGCACCTTTTTAGCTTTCTTTATGGACTAATATATGGGTGTAAATCTTCAGTATGTAATGTGATGCTACCTGCTCGCTTATAAATTTAATGAATATTCATTTTATAGAAGATTGTGTTGGTATTAATGGTGCCAAGAAGATTTGATCTTCTCATGACTCGAGAATGGAAATTAAAACCCCAACTAATCTTATCAAGGCTAGTATATCCCTTGTATGTATTAACTTAGAAGTGGTTTTCTTTAGAATTATGGAGTTTGTATTATAGTAGATAAGTACCTTATTGATGGATAAGTTGGGTATTCTCTAAAAGTGTAGATAAATAGATTGAACCCTTCCTTTTCTTAAAAGTTGGGCCCCTTCCCAAGACCTTTCACATGGTTGTGCAAACAATGGTTGTTGTTTTTTATTAATATTTTTAGTCCATAAAGAGATGCTAGGTAGTCAAGCCTTATTTTATTCTTCTTAGGATTGAATTCCTCATAGTCCTTACTAAAGGATGTATAAAGTAGATGAATCCTTATTCTGAATTTAGGATTCTAGTTCACCTAAGTCCTCCCCTTGGGTTTTTTAAGGCAGTTGCCTGCTTAGTCTATTTATTTTATGAATGGTTCCATTAGCTTTACATAATGGATTTATAATGTAAAACATGTGTAACATTTAATGTATTTCTTAAGAAGATAATTTTTCTTATGGTTTCTCATAATGAATTGTAAACTACAACCTTTCTTTACATACACCTAGAAGATATCAATGAGATATATATCTAAGCTACATGCATTTAAGATTATAATTATTCTCTTGAATTATCATACTCTTATGAATGTTCTTTGTCTCATTTATAATCATTGTTTCTTGAAAATGATAAGTATACTAGAATAAACTCTTGCGCCATAAACATAATGTTGATGTATGATTGATTTAGTAACTAGATTACTCTTGCGCCATGAACATAATGTTGATGCATGATTGATTTAGTAACTAGATTACTCTTGTGCCATGAACATAATGCTAATGTATGATTGATTTAGTAACTAGATTACTCTTGCACTATCAACATAATGTTGATGTATGATTAATTAAGTGATTAGATTACTCGCGTTCCATGAAATTAGTGTTGAGGTATGATTGATAAAGTAATTAGCTTACTATTTCACCATGAATAATTGATGATTAATATTGATTGATTTATCTAGTTGATTTTTGGCTTGATTGGATTAGTGGGCATTAAACACCTCCTTGTTCCTTAGAATAGTTGCCATCCCTGAGACCTTAAGTGGTCAAAATCAATCAGATGAATCTTGGGCTTGAGTGTTGCTTATGTGTCTTGGAGGTAATAACCTTGTAAGGTAGGTTGGGTGGGTAGTTCTTCATTACTCAGTGGCATGGTTGATCATTTATTGTATTTGCTTCAGTTGATTCTGTTGTGTTGAATTCTGTTGCTCTTTATGTTTCTGTGTGGATTATGCATTGCTGTTAATTATGTTAATGCGTCAAATGTGCCATTATTAAATTATGATTATTTGTATCTTGTGATGTTATTAATTATGTCATGATGATTTTAATTTACTAATTCATAGAAATTTTAATTTTTTTACGTATTATACATCATTGTTTGTTGTCATAACAGAGGGGTCGTTACATATGGTATTAGAGCGGGTTCAACCCCATGACTTGGGATCATTATTCCTTCCACTATATTAGACACTTAATTAATAACTTATCGCTAATTAAAATTGAAATTTGTCCATGCAGGTTATCATGGTTAGAGGACGTCGTGGAGGTAGACGACGTGGTGTTAGGGGAGGAGGTGTGACGCCTCCAGTAGCATCCATGCTAGAGGGGTCTAACCCCTAAGGAGAATAACAAGTCATTGGACATGAGAAAATTTCTATGGGGGATGTGGTTGGTTTGATGAGGTACTTTCAGAGGATGTTAGAGGCCTTGATTAATCGACTACATAGAGATGAGGCTAGGGCGCCTGTACCCAATGAGGGTTCACAATGCACTCCAGCTTGTACTCGTAGCATTCACAGAGAAATCGAGAAGGTGAAGTTTACAGAGTTCATGTGTTCCACGGATGGATTAGCCATTGAAGCATGGTTGGAGAACATGGAGATGTGCTTACACTTCAAAAATACACCTCCAACATGAAGGTCTGCATGGCATGCTTTCAACTGAACGAGAGAAATCTTCTATGGTGGAAGATGCTCCTACCTCAACTAAACATGGCCTTCAAAGATGTGTCATGGGAACTGTTTGAGGAATAGTTCTGGGAGAGGTATTCGTTAGAGGAATTCATTGAGCACCATATCAATGAGTTCAAATTCTTACGATAGGATGGTCATACGATGCCAGAGTATGAGGCCATATTTATGGAGCTACTTCGATATTCCCCACATCTGAACACAGAGAAGATCAAGGTAAAAAAGTTTGTGTTCAACCTTAAATTCAACCTTCGTGTGAATGTGATGATACTAATGCCTCAGATGTTGCATGATGATTTATAGAAGGCCCTCATAGCTAAGAAATATCTTACCAGTGGGGGTCAGGGAAGGATTCCTGTAAGACCGATTGAAAATATGACATCATATGCATAGCAACATCAGACACCAGCTAGTCAAACATCGAGATATCGATATATGTCGAGAGGATACACGTTCAATACACCACGATGACCAAATCCTCAGTAAAGGACTCCCTACAAAGGACCACAATATCATCAACAATGTTGCCACAACAATTTTTTATTATTAATGTTCATAAGAACAGACAAGGGTTTCAGGCTGGTAGGCCTACAACTTCTACTTTGGGGTCCAGGAGTACTGGATGAAATACCAGATGTTGGATAGGTGGAGATTCACATTACCCACATGTCTATCTGGTTGAGAAGGCCAGAGCAGTCGGGTCAACAAGACACATTACAGTTGGATATTTAGGAAAGGCCCACATGATTCATGCAACACTGAATAACCTCTAGGCCAAGCACTCGTCCACTGTGATCGATACATCAAGTACCATTTCCCACCAAACCTTTAGTATTTTGATAGATCTTGGTGCTATAGAGAGATTTGTTTCTAGTGCAGCATTGAAAATAATTAAGGGAAAGGAAGTCGAGCAGGACGAGTTTAGGTATGTAGAAATGGCTTCTGGTGCCAAACAAAAATTTGGAGGAATAATTGCAGACTTTCTCATTAACTTGGGAGATTTTGTAATGAAGGCCAACCTATATGTCACGATATTAGGATCTTATGACATAGTGATTGATATGGACTGGTTGGAATCACATGATGTGATAATCAAATGTAAGATGAAGTGGTTGAGCTTGATCGATGATGAGAGACAGAGAAGAGTGTCGTAGGAAGAAACCATGGAGTGTCCTTGAGGTTCATATGTTCCCTACAATTACGGAAGAGCTTGTGCAAATGATGTAAGTTATATGCAATCTTAGTGCTAAATGAAAAGGGAAATCCCAAAGGATTATAAAAACTTCTAGTAGTACGAGAGTTTGTTGACATGTTTCTAGAAGAGTTACCAGGTTTTCCACCCGAAAGAGAATTGGAATTTACAATTGACTTGAAACCTATAACTGAACCGATAGAAAGAGCACCTTATCGGCTGTCAATGCATGAGTTATATGAGTTTAAAATGGAACTAAAGGATTTGTTAGACCTAGGAATTATACGTCCAAGTGTGTCACCTTGGGGTGCGCCTTCTATTTTCATAAGAAAGAAGGATGGGTCGTCGAGACTCTGTATTGACTACCGTCAATTGAACAAGGAAACGATCAAGAACCATTATCTGTTGCGAAGAATAGATGATTTTTTTGATCAAATGAAAGGAATGAAGGTGTTTTCAAATATTGACTTGAGATCAAGTTATCATGAGTTACGAATTGAAGAGGAAGATATTCCTAATACCACATTCAAGACAAGGTTCATACACTACGATTTTATAGTTTTACCATTTGGACTAACAAATGACCCGAGGGTATTCATGAGCTTGATGGATGGGGTGTTCCACAAATACTTGGACAAGTTTTTTCAAGTATTCATTGATGAGATATTGATATATTCTTGGAATGCGGAAGAATATGTCGAACATTTGCGCTTGATACTACAGTGTTTACAAGAAAATGAATTATACGAGAAACTGTCGAAATGCTCTTTTTAGGAATCGAGGATTCATTACTTAGGGAATGTTATCTCCAACAAAGGCATCGTTGTGGATCCAATGAAGGTAGAGGATATTATGGAATGGAATGCGTCGAAAAACATACCATAAGTAAACAACTTTATGGGTTTAACATGTTATTACTGATGGTTCATCGATTTGTTTTCGAAGATAGCAAATCTGATCATGAAATTGCAGAAGAAAAAAAAGAATTTTATATGGACGGAGAAGTGTGAAGAAGCATTTCAGGGGATGAAGGGGTTGTTGATGAAAACGTTGATACTAAAATTCCCCGACATGGACAAGGAATTCTTGGTATGCATGAACACATCCCATGAAGGCTTAGGTAGAGTATTGATGCAAGACAGTCGAGTGATCGCTTACATTTCAAGGAAATTGAGAAAGCATGACGAGAACTATGCCTCACATTATTTGGATTTATTGGCCATTGTGTATGCATTAAGAGTGTGGATACACTATCTGATTGGATGAAAATTCGAACTAAAAATATACCACTATGGATTGTAGCACATTTTTACGCAAAGTGACTTGAATGGATGACAAAGGAGTTGGTAAGAATTTGTTAGCGAATACGATTTTGATATTAATTACATAAAAGGAACAGTGAAAGGAGTGGCAATTCATTGAGTTAGAGATCATGCATATTCTCAGTGATACCTCTTTAGATGAATCTTTGAGAAAATATTCTAACTATACAATTCGACAATGAATGTTATAAGGAGGTTAAGGAAAGTATCATACAAGACACCATGATGGTACCAAAGTTTGAAGGATATACATTGGACAATGACGAATTGATGAGTTATAATAACTGGATTTATGTACTGCCTAACGATGAATTGAAAAGTTTTATCTTAATAGAATCTCATAGAGCAGTGTATGGTTCATGCAGGAGTCACGGAGATGAGGGCAGAACTTAAGCCCTTATTCTTTTGGAAAGGAATGAAGGAGAATATAGTTAACTACATGGCGATATGTCTATAATGTCAGCAAGTGAAGGATGAACATAGACATCTAGCCAAATTACTACAACCAAATGATATTCTATAATTGAAATAGGAGGTCATTTTGATGGACTTTATTATTGGATTGCCGGTGACAGAAAGGAGGCACGACTCCATTTTCATGGTAGTCGACACTCTGACGAGGAGTGCACATTTTATTCATGTGCATACGATGTATCAGGCACTAGACATAGCTAGAGTTTTTGTCAGTGAGATTGTGATATTGCATGGCGTTTCAAAAAGGATCATATCCAATAGAGGATTGGTGTTTACTAAATGTTTTTGGACCAGTTTCCAAGAGGCCTTGGGGAAACAATTGAACTTTAGTACACCATATCACCCTGAGATAAACGGGAAGACAGAAACAACAAACCAAATTTTGGAATATATGTTTTGTATGTATGTGATGGACCGACATAAGAATTAGGAAGATTTATTTCTAGTGGTAGAGTTTGCATACAAAAACAAATATCAAGGTACCATAAATATGGAACAATTTGAGTTTATTTATGGGAGACTATGTTAGACGCAATTGAATGGGGATCGACTTGAGGATAGGTCCTGGTAGGACCAGAAGAAATTCAAAAAATGGAAGAACAAAATAAATCGATAAGACAAAGGATTAAAGAATTGAAAGATTGACATAAGATTTATGCCGATGCGCATCGCGTTGACTGCAATTATAAAGTTGGTGACCGAGTTTTCTTGCGGGTGAAACTACACGAGATTTTTATCAATTTTGGGAGGGGAGATAAACTCTCTCCTAGGTTTGAGGGACCTTTTGAGGTTGTGGAAAATAAAGGAACCGTGGCCTATTCAATAGCCTCGCTTGATTCTTTGAGGCATACGCACGATGCTTTTCATGTATCTATTTTGAGTCATTATGTTAGTGATTCTACACATGTGATTGACATGAGTTATTTACAGGTGTCAGACATGGGTGCACTCATGGTGGAGCCAATATTCATTCTGGACCATCGCATTCGACAACTACAACGTCAAACATTCAATTAGGTCAAGGTCTAGTGGGACAATTATAGTCCACACTCGACTACTTGGGAGGACACATATGATATGCATCAGTACTTTCCTTACTTATTTGATAGTTTAGACATATAGATCATGTCAGATACTTTATTTACTGCATTTTATATACTATACAACTTGAGAACAAAGTTTAAAACAAGAGGGGGTGTATGTAACATCCCTCTCTTTTGAGCACATGTTATTGACTTATTATTTGAGAACACTTGCATGCAAGTGATTCAATTATAGTACATGGTTATTGTTTCGCTTATAGATTTTTATGATGATGTTGATGGATTATGATTTTATGTTATTTGTTATATGCCTATTGACAGATGTTATTGACGAGTTTCCCTGAGTGTGTAGGACACTTGGTAGATTGTGGATGCTGAGGGAATCAATGGACCTCCTTGGACTCCAGATTGAGTCAGGGAGTGGATTCTATTGGTATGAGTATTTCATTTATGCATATATGACATATGATCAATTATAGTATGAATTTGTATATGGATCATTGAAAGTGTTTCTTTGATGGATGAAGGTTGACAATTGATTCCTAATATGACTCACATAAGGAGTAAAGGGGTCATGCACATAGACCAGATATTGAGGGAGAGTTGTGGAATATTCCCTGTCACAACCTACTAGCACTCCTGACGTGACTCGAATTGTAGGTTAATGATTACCTAGTTTGAGAGATCCACGATGACATGGGGGAAGACTAAGATAGTCGCTCACGAATATTTCTAAGGGGTGCACAATAAGGCAATGTCCTTATTCCTTAGAATCCCTTAGTCTCTCACAAGGTCGCCCGAATGGAGTTCTGACTCCAGGGGTTGGACAACTACCAAAACATTCAAAAGGAGAGTGGAACCCTTGGATGCATGAGAGTGTGTCTTGAAGGGCACATCGCGTGATTTAAAAGGAAACTTGAGTCAACAGATCTAGGTGGCCTATAAAACAATAAATTAATTTGACATTGTTGGATTTAAAATAATTGATTGAGTAAATTATTTATTATAAATCCCTATAAGAGTCTAATCCTTTTCAAATAAAATTTAATTAAGCCTAAGTATAAGTTTTGTAAAGAGGCTAAACTGAAATTAATAATTAAATCAAAAGGGGAATGAGGTAAATAATTTCAAGAATTAAGTGAATTGAAATCATCCTAATGATTTGATTTAAGGCACATATGTGTAAGAAAATATTAAAAGGGAATTTTTAAAATAAGAAAGCAACCAAGATGAGAGAATGTGTACACATAGAATGGGATCTAGAGTCTAGTTAACACAAGTCTAACTAAAGAAAAATCCTATTTTAACTCAACTCATATTTAGTAAGGTGTCGGTCATTAATTGGGAAAAAGGGGAATGAAGAGACAAATAAGGGTGATTTAAGGAGTGCTTTTAGGAAACGTGAGGGAAATTGTATATAACTAAAATAAATTGAGGAATTCACTTGTGCAACCTGGGGAAAGGGTGACAAGTGTAAAGGGGAAATAATAAAAAATTGTTTAAATTAAAAAGTGAATTAATTGTGGAAGTGGGGATGTGTTATGGAAAAATTCTATAAAAAAAATGGTTGAGATGAGAAATGTATCACACTGGTTATGGGTAAAGTTATGCTATATATTTTTTGATTGGTTTTACTTGTGAGAGTTGGGATACCCATATTGAGAGAGAGTGGTGGCTCTACCTTGCGAGGTAGGCTGGGAGATAGAGGATTTTTGGTTGTGTGTGTGTGTGGCCCCTTTGCGGCTCAGGGGGATAAGGGGGAAGAAGAGTAGCCCTAGCATTGGTTGGGAGGTACTGATGAAGTCTCAATGATTATAAAGTGGGAGGTTGAAAGGAATGCCAGTTGTCGAAGATCATCTCCAGGCCATATTCAATGTCGGTTATGATATTTTATGGAATTTGTAATTGGATTGATTTTTATTGTTTAATCTAGTTGTTATCATTTGTTGTATATTTAAAAAATTTGATTATCGTAGTTGAAACTGTAAGTTGGGTGGATGTTTCTGTAATAGAAGATATGGTGGAATGTATTGAATTTTATTGTTTTTGGGCCTTTAAACACACTACTTTTGTAGCGAAATTCCTGTAGTGAGTTCTCCCAAAACTTTTTGTTTTCTCCAATGGTTGGATGCACCCTTCCTTGGCGAATATCCTAAATCAATTTTCCTCCTGATTTATTTCTCCTTCCAAAGATGGATTGAGTCTCTCCTAAATCTAATTTCTCCCGGTGTTTGGTTCCTTCTAGAAAATTAAACGAGTTCGCTATCCTATAGCGATTACCACATAGTTCCTCCTCCTCTGATCTTTTTCAGATTTCAGGCTTGCAATGCACCCTTCTCTTTTCTCCTTCCTGGACAACAAATTGAGTTGCTCCAATGCCCTTCTCCTTGCTCCTTCCCTGATAGAAAATTGGGTTTCTCATGCACCCTTATCTTTTCTCCTTCCTGGACAACAAATCAGGTTTCTCAAGCACCCTTCTCCTTTCTCCTTCTTTGACATAAAATTGGGCTTCCAAGTGCATCCACTTCTTTCTCTTCCTTGACAAAAAATCAAGATTTCAAGTGTGCCCACTCCTTGCTCCTTCCTTGATAGAAAATTGGGCTTCCAAGTGCATCCACTCCTTTATCTTCCCTTGACAGAAAATCAAGTGTGCCCACTCTTTTCTCCTTCGGGGTAGAAAATCGGGCTTGCTGGTGCGCCCACTCCTTGCTCTTCCTTGACATAAAATTGGGCTTGCTGGCATGCCTACCTTTTCTCATCCCTAACCAAAATTTGGGTGGCCTGGTGTGCTCTCTCATTTCTCAAGTCTTGATAGATTCAGGGCTTGCCAAGTGCGCCCTCTCTTTCTCACCTGACACAAATTTTGGGATGTTGGCATGCCCTCTCTTTCCTCGCTCTCCTTTTATGAAAGGCATGCATATTGTGTGAACTTGATTTGAACTAATATCAGGTTCTGGGGTTGGGATTGCAAAGGATATATGTTGATTATTGTTATTACTATTGATGCGCCTTTTTATCTTTCCTTATGGACTAATATATGGGTGTAATTATTCGGTGTGACTAATCTTATCAAGGTCGGTCTAGCCCTTGTATGTATTAACTTAGAATTGGTTTTCTTTAGAATTATGAAGTTTGTATTATAGTAGATAAGTCCCTTATTGATGTATAAGTTGGGTCTTCTCTAAAAGAGTAGATAAATATATTGAACCCTTACCTTGCTTAAAAGTTGGGCCCCTTCCCAAGACCTTTAACATGGTTGTGAAAACAATGGTTTTTGTTTGTTTATTAATATTTTTAGTCCATAAAGAGATGCTAAGTAGTCAAGCCTTCTTTTATTCTTCTTAGGATTGAATTCCTCTTAGTCTTTATGTATGTATTAACTCAGAATTGGTTTTCTTTAGAATTATGGAGTTTGTATTATAGTGGATAAGTCCCTTATTGATGGATAAGTTGGGTCTTATCTAAAAGCATAGATAAATAGATTGAACCCTTACCTTTCTTAAAAGCTGGGCCCCTTCCCAAGACCTTTAACATGGTTGTGAAAACAATGGTTGTTGTTTGTTTATTAATATTTTTAGTCCATAAAGAGATGCTAAGTAGTCAAGCCTTATTTTATTCTTCTTATATTTTATTCTTCTTAGGATTGAATTCCTCGTAGTCTTTATTAATGAATGTATAAAGTAGTTGAATCCTTATTCTGACTTTTGGATTCTAGTTCACTTAAGTCCTCCCCTTGGGTTTTTAAGGAAGTTTCCTTCTTAGTATATTTCTTTTACGAATGGTTTCATTAGCTTTACATAATGGATTTATAATGTAAAACATGTGTAACATTTAATGTATTGCTTAAGAGGATGAATTTTCTTATGGGTTCTCATAATGCATGGTAAACTACAACCTTTCTTTACATACACCTAGAAGATATCAATGAGATGTATAACTAAGCTACATGCATTTAATATTATAATTATTCTCTTGAATTATCATACTCTTATGAATGTTCTTTGTCTTGTTTATACTCATTGTTTCTTGAAAATGATGATTACAGTAGAATAACCTCCTACACCATAAACACAATGTTGATGTATGATTGATTTAGTAACTAGATTACTCTTGCACCATGAACATAATGTTGATGCATGATTGATTTAGTAACTATATTAATATTGTGCCATGAACATAATGTTGATGTATGATTGATTTAGTAACTATATTACTCTTGCACCATCAACATAATGTTGATGTATGATTAATTAAGTGATTATATTACTCGTGCTCCATGAAATTATTGTTGAGGTATGATTGATAAATTAATTAGCTTACTCTTGCACCATGAATAATTGATTATTAAGATTGACTGATCTAGTTTATTTTCGGCTTGATTGGATTAGTGGGAATTAGACACCTCCTTATTCCTCTGAACAATCGCCAGCCCTGAGGCCTTAAGTGGTCAAAATAAATCGAATAAATTTTAGGGTTGATCATTGCTTATGTTTCCTGGAGATCCTAACCTTGCAGGGTAGGTTGGGCAGGTAGTTCTTCATTACTCAGTGACGTGGTTGATCATTTATTGTATTTTATTTAGTTGATCATGTTGTGTTGAATTACATCACTCTTTGTGTTTATGCGTGGATTATGCGTTGAATGTGCCATTATTAAATTATGATGATGTGTAGCTTGTGATATTATTAATTATTTCATGACAATTTTAATTTACTAATGCATAACAAAAAAACAAAATTTACCTATTATACATCATTATTTGTTGTCGTATTTGTAGAAATGATGCATAACCAAAAATAATTCAAGTTATTGTATAACACAATTTTATAACACTATCACATTCATTCCAATATACATTTAGTGACTGCAACTTTTCAAGATAACTCAAAAACACAATTACTATCTTACTAAAACACTTTTAGTAGTCAATCAAGAAAGAAGAATAGTCCACAAATTGAGTTACTCCATAAGATTTGCCAAGATTCGTATTCGGCACCACAGGAGATTCAAAATTAAACTTAAAAAAAGTTCTCTATATAATCCTCCACTATTACAAAACCTTTGACCTCTCAAAACGAGCTCAAACTCTTTATTTATATCAAAAATTTGTGCAAAAACTTATCGCTAACAATTATTAAACAAGAGATAATAAAAAAATGGATCATTTCCACATGGAAACTAACAGTGAGATTTTGTTAACTCATCGAGTTATCTCTATCATATTCAGACCATTTGGAGAACATATCTTCACAAGTGTGTAAATATTAGAATCAGTGTTGGTCCATCGAGATGCTCAACCTATACTTCATCTATCGAAATCAAAGCCTAGATGTTGTAGGACCCATGTTGTCCCTATCGGCCCATCATCGAGTCTTTTAAAATTTCCCTTGTCGAGCTTCTGAATCTCCCAAACCTTAGCATCAAACTCCTCATCTAAATCACTGAATCATCTAGTTATGATGCATAAGTCGACGAAGTCATTTGGTGAGCCAAATTCCAAGACCTGAAGATATATCATTTTATTATTAATTTGGTCCCAATTTCTAAGGCACTCCTCCCATATTTCTTGCATTTTTAGCTGTGGTTATTTTACCATTTGTAACCAATAATCTATGGCTACTTTGAATCTAGCTAAAATCTCTTATCCAAGCATCTTCCATGTTCTTCTTCGCCGCTGCCTTTTTGGATATCTCTGATATATTCAATTTTTTCTAATACCTAAAAATATTTCTCGTACCATCTCATCATTTCCTTATAAACCACGAGGCCCAACAAGGTTTCTTCTTGAAATCTAACAATATTGGTCATAAATACCTCCCTATCTGACTTGAACTAACTATAATTTTTTTTGAATTCAATCTTCATGAACCTTACTTCTTGGGTGGCATCCTAATAGTATTCCACCTAATGCCTAAGGTGTGCCACTTCTACTCTCATAGATTCAACTTTTTGTTCATCTTCCTTTTCTCTTTCTATGGTGACACCGGATATAGCTATTCCTTCACCTAGAAACTCACTTACCCTGGATTGTCTGTGGTAATCATCCAGTAGGGTTTCATCTGTGGTAATCATCATGGTGTTGTCCAAGGTGTTTTTTCTCTTTTTCCCTGTCCTCCTGACAACCACTTGTCTCTTACGGTCATAATGGACTTCAACCACCTCTTCTATAGGCTCTGGGATTGGTTGGTCCCCCCATGTGAGGAAATTTCCTAACATGTCCGGTGTGTGAAAGCGTTCAACCCCCATTTCCTTTCCTTTGTCATATTCAGGCTTCTCATGACTATTTCCTATACCTGGTTCTTGAGTCGTTTGAGGATTCTCAAAAATCTTTATTGACCCCATCTTTGTCCCAATATGTGGATCTTCGTTTTCTCTGTACTTGGGGAGTTTCCCATGATCCTTGTCATTATGTCTTCATATAAGACTTCTAATCTTGAGAGTGCATATTGTGTTGGAGTTCTCATTGAGGTTTCGTTGGGTTCCCTATTACCTTTCAGTTCTTCATCTTTTTATCCTTTGCTGGAGTTACCTCCAAATAATTCTTCAATATCCAGACTTCCTTGTTATTTCAATGGTCGAGGGGTCTAGTCTGGGGTGGTATGACCACCTTCAGTGGAAGTCAGGTCTGCTTCTATATCCAAAGACTCCGACCCCTAAGATACTTGTGTGCTTAGTACCTCTGTGACTTCTTTGTTTGTAACAGGAACTACGATATACACTTCTTCCACATCGTTGTCATATATTTTGATCATATCAACGATGAAAGGAGATACTTACCCCAGGGTGGCTGGTCTCACTAATAATAGAGGGGATTTCTTCGTTCCTGGTTCTACTGTAGCAATTTTATTTGAGGTATGTTTATCATTGTATCATTCTTCCATAGTATTTCCAAGGGCTACTAGCTCCCCAAATCCTCCAAATGTGACCAGAGTTATTACCAAGGTTGTTACTTATAGCACCATAACAATGTCCCCATGCATATGAATCATCCTTTCAGCTTCATCCAAGAGTCCTTGTACCTCAGACCTGTCTACTATATTCTTTGTACCTTCTTGTCAAACTAAAGCCATCACTAGTGGCTCGAGTGTCTGTTCTAGAAAGTGCAATTGTTCATCCCTAGGAAGGGCCATGAACTTGATCAGGTCATTTTTTTCTTTCCTCTACAAAACTTCATCCCAGCTCAAATAATTATCTATGAAGATTTCATCCTTGAAATCATCATCTAGGTAATGCCAATGATACACTACCTAATTAACATGTTCGACCACCAGGTTTTTAGCGTCATGCCTCTTGTACCTCTTAGTGATAGACCTATATTCTATTTGACTTTGATATTGTTTTCTGGCCTGTGTAGTGTCCTTCAAGAAATGTTAACATACATGGAACCCATAAGTAATAAATATCCTTTTCTTTTCCTTTAACATAGATGCATTGAACCCTTGTAGTAAAGTCTGGTAGAAAATTTCCCCTAACACCAATTTATTGAGAAAATGAGCCAGTGGTAGGTGTGGTGCTCCAAAGGATTAAAAAATATTGATATATGTGTTTCTTTATTCCAATTACCAATGCCCAATTTTGGATATTACCTTCCTCATTACTTCTAATAATCTTTGGAAATCCTTCTTAAAACTTAGAGAATACACTTGAGCTATGAAACCATCATAAACTAAATCCATTGATAATTTGTACATGTTCTCCCATAATATGCTGAAGTAGGCATGTATAGGAACTTCATAGACATGTCAGATTAGGCTCAGACTAGGGAAAACATTTATAGCACATACTAAATCCAGGAGATAAGATACCATGTAGAATGCAGGGGTTTCCCAAGGCTTCATATTCTGCACCTCTTCTATCTGGATGCTCAATTGTTTCGATATAATATATCCCCAGTTAAAAGTGCTTCCAGATGTAGTAACCATTTGAGATAAATCTACCCAGGCTTCATATAACCTGGAGAAATCCTTTTCTCCATATAAATGACAGATCAAGGACATCAGGAAAATGTAAGGTTCTCGGAGGTTCACTGTGTTGCACCACCCCGAGGCCTGATTCATGAACTCCTTATCCTCCCTCCACTAGGATGATATAAATTGAATGGTGTTATTTCTCTCATAGAAAACCACCAAATGTTTTGTGTTCAACCTGACTTCAACGTCCTTGAGCTTGTAATACATGCTCACTTCTTTTGGAAATATTACACCTATACATTCCCCAACCTTGTTATTCAACATGAATTTATGTACATAAACATGATGGATGACCCACCTTAAGAGATCAACACATGGAAGGATGTGTTCCTTGGCCGCTTCCATGTACAATGAAGACTGCTTACTGTTCTAGAAAACCTGGTCATCTAATCCCCTTACCTTCGAGTCACTGTGAGGCATGTATTCCTGGAAATACTTATAATGGAGTTTGTTATATAGGTCCTACTAGGAGGGTAGAATTAACTTGGAATCTCTACCATTTTCTATTTCTTTGAAGAATGGGGGTGGACTTGTAGGCCTCTTTTGCAACATTTTGATCACCGACTCTGCCTTGGGGGAAAACTCTAGATTTGTTTCCGCTGAAATGGACACCTCTCCAACTTTTTCACTTCCTCCTTTTGGGGTCTTGGGTGACCTATGACTTACTGTTCATCTGGGGAAATTTGCAAATACAATTATTTATCTCAACACCTCACATACCATAAATTTCGAATAAAACTATGATAAATACTTGCATGCCAAAATTCTTTCCAAGTCTAATATTCACTAGTTATGTATTTGCAATAAACCCAACACAACTTTAGTTACATAGAAATACTTGATCAATTGTGAGTTAATGAAATAAATTCAAACATTTCTATGCAAACATGAGATCAGTCAAATGTATTTGAATAAATAACAGTTGTCTCTCACCTCTGCAATATTCAAGTTTTTGGTACAATGACTCTATGTGAGATTTTCATTAATTCCATTCACCACCTGTGCCATCTATTGTAGTAAAAGTCAGGATCAAACCGACAACACAAAAGGACATTGGAGTGTTTTATTGGGAAATTTAAATGGTTGTAGATTGGGGTGTGATAGTTTTCAATTGGGAGTCAGCCATTCAGGCTGCTTGAATTTTTGAAGAAAACCCATGTCTAAATAGTCGATCTGATGTAAATGACAGGGAGACATTATTTTTTCTTCATGTAATTTGACCGAGGTGTCAATGTGGCATATTGTAGTAACCTCGAAACATAGGGATACATGTTGGTAGAGGGTCCCAATATGGATGGTCTCTATGAATCTGGGGATCCTCAGAAATATCGAATGGACAGATCATATTCTTCACCCTAAGCTCTCAAATCAAGCATCGGCCATAAGTATGATGCAGGTATGGATATAGGTTTATTATTCTTGATTGGTTGATGCTAATGTCTATCAATGTTCAACATTTTCTCATGGTCTGTGTGTTTCCCTGTGTTCAATATCAGACTTAGGATAAAATAATATCCTTAATTTATACTTTTAAGAAATATTAATATAATACTCCTTAAGCCCCCTTAACTTAGCCCCCCCTTAAACTTAGCTAGTGGAGTTATTCACCCATACTCATTTACGTGGTCAGTCTACTGTAGTGATGTATTTTTCATTAAAGTTTCATGTGATTACATTCACATTCTCAGTACAAAAGTACTGATCTTTTGCATCTAGGCTCACCAACCTCAAAAAAATAAAGATCACGGACTAAAAAAATACACACGAAACTTCTAAGTTGCATGCACTCTTCTTTTAGTGCACCACCCTCACACACTTACACAGGGGTGTGTTACATCAGGTCATATATACAACGAGGATCTCTGGCCTCCAAAGTCACGCACTAAGTCAGTGTGCGCTAAATCCTGGAATGTGCACCATAATCATGCACTATACTGGCACACCCTTTATTCTTAAAGTTATTTCCCTTTTTGTGCATCATTCCTATTCACTTACACAGGTGCGCACACCAAAACGTTAAACTACACTTTGTATCATTTTACAAACTACGCGCACTCCTTTTGTGTGAGATTCCCATGCACTAACTTAATGTGCATTGCACAAACCAAATATCTTATTCCTTCAACTCACCAGCGTATATGTAATTTACAATTACATTTATATTTACAATTGGGTTTCAACCTAGGCGTATGACATTCCCCTCCCCTTTTTTTTTGCATTTTCCTTAGTGCAGTGTATACATTTGTACAACCAAAACTCAAAAAGTTTCAAATATATGTGGGTATTATGTCCTCATAGAATCTTCATGCTCCCAAGTTGCATCCTCAGGGTCTCACCAAGTCCATTGGACCTTTACTATCCCTATGTATCGATTTCAGAGCTACTTGATATTTTGATCCAATATGTGCATCAGATTGACTTGAAAACCGCCTTCTTTCTCCACCTAAATCACATTCCAATCAATGACATGATTAGTATCAGGTACATACTTTTTAGGAAATTATATATGGAATACATTATGAATGCATACTGATGCAATAAAGACAAGCATGTATGCTACAGGCCTAATCCTTTCCATGATCTTCAATGGCCCTAAAAAACACTCTCCCAACTTTGATCAATTTCCCAACTTCAGGGAAGTTTTTTTGGACTTTACTTTCAGGAACACATGATTACACACATTAAATTATTTGTGATTTATTTCCTTGTCGACATAGCTTTTCTTCCTATCCTAGGAAGCCTTTAAATTCTACTTTATTTTTATCATATGTTCTTCCATTTCCCTGAGTATTTCTGGTCCAACTATTGCGTGGTCTGTTGGGTTGTCCCAACTCACTGGTGTGTTGCATCTTCTCTCATAGAGTGTCTCAAATGGGTTCATCTTCAATTATTCTTGGTACCAATTGTTGTAAGAAAAATCTACCACATGTAGACAATCCTCCCATTTGGATGGTTTATCTATCACATACATTCTTAGCATGTCTTCTATTACCTTATTCCCTCTTTCTGTATGCTCTTCCAACTTTGGATGATAAGTTGTGCTAAAATGCATATTTTTTGCAAATCCTTTGAACAATCCTTTCCAAAAATTTGATGTAATTTTTGTATCTCTGTCAGACACAATTGTCTTGGGAATTTCATGTAATCAAGCTATTTCTTTCAAATATATATCATCTATGTTAGCTTCCTTGTGAGTGAGATTTACTAGACTAAAATGGGAAGCTTTATTAAGATTATCAACTATTGCCATGATAAAATCATGTTGCTTTCTAGTTCTTGGTAGTTTAGTGATAGAATCCATTGTTACAACTTCCCATTTCCACTCAGGAATGGGAAATGAATGTATAAAACCAGCTGGATATCTATGCTCATCCTTGACCTTTTGACATGCCAAACATCTAGAAACAAAATCAACAACTTCATTCTTCATTCGTGGCCAATAATATTGGCTCTTGACAATTGTAACAGTTTTATGGTAACCTTTTTGTCCAACATAGGGCACATTATGCATTTCTCTCAATATCATATCCTTCATTTCCCTAGAACTTGGCACATAAATTATGCCCCTGTACATGAGGATTTCATCCTTTTTCATCTTATAGTCTTCAACTTTCTACTATAAATTTCCTTGCTAATGTTTTTCCTTTACTTCCATGTATTTATGATTTGATTTTGCAGCTTCCAGAATTTTGTCTTTCAAATATGATTGGTACATGCTAATGGTTGTAGCATGCATCTCATGCATCCTTCTGTTGATTTCATCAAACACCTTGTTCTCTTTACCTTTGATATGATTTATATCAAAATCATATTCATCGAGGAAATCTAACCATATGCTTGCCTTGGAATTTAAAGTTGGTTGTCCAAATAAATAATTTAGACCACTATGGTTTGTACTGAACTAAAGTATTTTCCCCATGAGGCAGTGACTCCAATTTTTTTATGCATTCACTATGGATTACAAATCCAAACCATGAGTAAAATAGTGTCTTTCATTCTCTTTCAACTTCCTTGATTCATAGCACACCACATACCCATTCTGACTAAGGACTCCACCAAGTCCCTCTTTACATGCATCAATGCATACAACAAAACATTTAGTTCAATCAACAATATTTAGTATTGGAGCACTTGTTAATAAATGTTTCAAGTGTTGAAAACTTTTTTCACAATCATGTGTCCATTCAAACTTCACACCTTTATTTTGTAAATAAGTAATTGGGTGTGCAATCTTTGAGAATCGATCAATAAATCTCATATAGTAACATGTAAGGCCCATGACTGATCTCACCTATGAGACATTCATTTGTGTTGGCCATCCTTCAATAACCTTGATATTTTATGGATCTAGTTATATTCCTTCTTTTGAAATGATATGGCCCAAGTAATGAATTTGCCTCTAGTAAAATGAACAATTTCTCAATTTGGCATACAACTGATGCTCCTTCAAAATCTGTAACACCATTCTCAATTGTTTCTCATGCTCTTCTTCATACTTAGACTATATCAAAATATCATCCAAGAAGACAATGACAAACCTATCCAAGTAATTCTTGAATAAACCATTAATGAGACACATGAAGACAACTAGTGCATTCATTAACCCAAATGGAACCACTGTGAACTCATAATGGCCATACCTTGTTCTAAAAGAATTATTGCTGATGTATTCTTCTTTAATTCTTAACTAATGATAACCTGACCTGAGATCAATCTTGGATAATATTTTTTCATTTTTCAACTGATAAAAAAGGTCATTTATCTTAGGCCTATGATACTTGTTCTTCACAGTTACTTTTTCAACTGTCTAAAGTCTATGCAACATCTCAACGTTCCATCATTTTTCTTAAAAAATAATACTGGGGCACCCTAAGGTGACACACTTTTGCATATATACCCCTTCTTCATAAGCTCTTCAAGTTGCATTTGCAATTCCTTTAGTTCATGTGTACTCATCCTGTAAGGATTCTTAGATACTAGAGTTGCTCTAGGCATCATATTGATAGAGAAATCAATATCTCTTTTGGGTGGCAGTCCTGGTATTCTTTGAATACATCTTCAAACTCTTTTAGGACTGCATAATATTCAATATTTGGAATCTTCTCTTTAGGTGTCTCTTCCATCTGTGTGGAAAATATTTGGCACCCTTTCCTATAACTTTTCTTTAGCTACAAGGCTAAAACTTCTCTGACAATTACTGCTATGGAAATTCCTTGTACTTTCCTTAAGTTTCCTTCCTCATCCAAGTAATTAAATGCTTTATTATAATAGTCTAGGACAAGATGATATTTTTTCAGCCAATCCATACCAATTAGGTAGTCATAGGAACCTAAAGGTATGATGTCCAGATCTGCGTTGGTGTTTAGTCCATTCAGGTTCATTGGACATACTTTGACCATCTCATTAATATTTCTTTTAGTTTTTGTAGCTAGTTGAACCATCCAAGGTTTTCCAAGATTGCTTCTTGGAAAATGAAATCTTTGAACCATCTTAGGATCTAGATAACTATGACTATCTCTTGCATCAATTAAAATTGCAATGGGATGGTTATTGATCTTACCTTATACTTCAATCATATGTTATTGAAACTCAACTTTCTTTTTGTCCAAGGTTGCATATGTATTAGGTACACTTCTTCCCTTGTCCTCCATTGTTTCAGCTTGTTGTACATTGTGAATAGTTCTCACTCTTTCACTCCTGTGAGGAAAATATCTGTAAATATGATCTCCCTTACAACCCAACATTGAATAGGTGGTTTCCTTGGTATTTTCCATAATGACTTTTCCATTTTGGATTCTTTAGAAGTTGGTTGTTCATGGTAGTTATTTCTAAATAATGGTGGCTTAGTTCCTTTCTTCCTTTCTTCCATATTTCTTTTCTTCTTGTCTTCCCAAGATTTTGGTAAGTTGTTTTCCCTTTATGTTGATCATAAAGACACCTATCCCTTCTTATAGTCACTGATAAAAGATAGAAACCCACTCAAATATCTCTGAATATTAACTTGATCATCTTTGATGAAGGAAATATATTTCAGCGACTCTAAAAACCTCCTTTCATACTCATTTATGGTCATACTTCCAAGCTTGAGTTCAAAGAATTCCTTCATTTTCTTATCATAATATCTCTTAGTCAAGTATTTCCTTTGAAAATACCTCTTGAATTCCCTCCAATTTTCCTTCTTCTCATAAATATGTTGTACTCGTACATATTGGTCCCACCACATTGATGCTTTTCCCTTGAGATGATAAATAGAAATTATACCTTCATCCTGTGAAGAGTACTTATGCAATTGAAAATACTTTCTCATGTTTAGAAGCCATGTCTCTGCATCCTCATCCTTCTTGTGTTCACCATCAAAAGTAAGAGGATTGATTTTGTTCATTTCCCCCTGAAGTGCATCCACTCCAAACTTCTTCTTTTTCTTCCTACTAAGAGATGGGATTGCATTGTTGTGCTCTCTTCTAGTTGAATTCCTTGGAGAGTGATGGTGATGTCTGCCAACATTTCTATTGCGCACTGTTCTTCCCCTCTTATCAAGAGACTTACGTCTCCCTGATCTACTTGACTTAGTCTTGTCATCCATATTCCTCTCTATTATGTCCAAGCTCTACATTATCTTGATGTTGAAGTCTTCTTAATGTTCTTTGGCTTTGATAAGCCACCCATTATCAACTTTATAGACCAGGACATCCTTTTTCATACTTTTTATGGTCTCTATCAAGTTCATACTTTCATCCTTACCTTATCCATGTCCATTTGAGTTTGTACCTTCATTAACCATATGGACATACATTCCTCTAATATATTCTTCATGACTGAAAACTCCCTGTACCTCTTCCATGATTCTAAACTTGTGTTGATCTTGTTCTGATCTAATGTTGTTAACTCTTCAAAATGTGTAGCCAACAAAATTTGTTAGGATAAAAAATTAACATAGTCATGAAATTATGTATAGTTTTGTTTACATAAATCTTCGTAATTCTTTTTTTTTCTTTTCTTGGGAAGATTGATTTCCCAATAAAATTTGCGCTCACTACTTCTTAATTATAACCCATAATTAACATGTGCTATTTTTACACATGCAACGATAAATGAAGTGCATGCATCGTGCATCAATATCCAATGTGTATACTTTATTGTCGCACACCAAACTCTATGCACACTGCGAGTACTATTAACGGGTAAATAGGTAGATGTGGACATGACCTAATCCCCCTAGATCCACCTAGATCTAGAAAAAAACAAGATGCTTTCCCTAGGTTTCAATCATTGAATTTAACTATCAAAGAAGAGATAGATAACATACCTTATGAATCGCTTCCTTATGTCTTTGTTGATCTTGTCTTACTCTGATGTTCCTATAAGGTCATATCTACAATAACAAAAATCAACCAATGTGAAAGTAGCAATAGTGAAATTCAATTATGACCTAAACATGTGATCAAGGAGTCATGTAATAAAACATCAATCATTTTATGGGAAAGAGACGTGCCATCGTATTATATTAATGAAGGGTAGAAGATAAAACCGAATCACCTTGATGTTGCAAGTTCCCTTTTAGTGGCCCTTTGTTCTGACACACACATACATTTTCTTCAACATTTTCATGAAGAATTTTCACAAGAGCTTGATTGGTGAATGGAGACTTCAAGCATCACTTGAAATGGGATTCTTCACACAGTCTTCAGCCTATTCTTTCTTCATCCTGTACGCTTCTTTATGCATGTACCTCTAACCTTTTCCATGAGAAGCCTATCATTATATAGGAGAAACTGAAGTGGTTAAATAGATGAGGATGATCCCATCAAATCAGAGAATTCAGTAGGATCATAAACATACAGATGCCACCTCATATTTCTAGAGGATTCCACTTCTAGAAGCTGCTAGAACCTCTTTCCTCTTTTAGTTTTAAAGTGTCGTCGTGACTTGCCTATATAGCAGCCTGCAGAAATCTCACGGGATGGCTATAGTTCAACCTACAAAAATCAAGGATTTATGCACTATGTAAAGGGAGCAGCCTGCGGCAACCTTCCAAAAATTCATCTTGAAAGGGTGGAAAGAGGTTGATTTTATTAGGAAAAATATCATATTGGGAACATAAACACATGTTTATGTAACCATCATCACAGTGACCAAAATAATGTGTAACATAATGCCCCCCAAAGTATGAGGCTGGGACTCGAGACAACTGAAATACTTTGTAAAATAAGCGTGTATGTGTCAAGAACTGAGGGAGCACCAATCAAGAACCTGCAAACAATCAAGTGTCTATACAATATCACACCACGTCTAAAATAGGCATTCCCATGTTTAGACTATAAATGATTGAAATCATAAATGTAGGTCATGGCCACCAATTATACAATGTGGATCCATGTCAACAAGATTCTGCATAGCCACTAAGAATACACTGTGGATTCATGCATCAAAAACTCAAGTATGAACATATCTACGAGACATACAAGGTGGATCTATGTATCAAAACAAATCACAAGTACTCCATTGCAACCTGGACCACAAATGATGAAGTCCGGGGTCTTCAATCCATCGTCCGTTAGAATGATCCTATTCACGTGATTACAGATGTTGAATTCGAACGTGAATATAAACCACTTGATTACCAGTCATTAATATAAACTGTTAACAAGTGCGAGGGAAATCACCATTGATGTCAATGACTCCCAAGGTACTCCAGTACAATCCAACAAGTGTGAATAAATGAAGTTGAAGTTGAACACTTGAAATAATCTCCTGATTAGGGATCAATGATGTGAATCCATTATTGAAAGCGAAGAAACTTGCCATTAAGGCATGCAGGATCTAAGGTACTAAATAATTTCTAGGTCTTTTTCCTGGATAATGAGCTGAAGTCGACAGGAAAAGACCCGTCACAGAAGGGCCTTCATGTATCCCCCATCAATGACATGAAATAAGTAACAGACTTAGGGTAGATAAAAATACATATGTGACTTGGGACTAACACAAGGAAGGATGACATGGTAAGAATGGACAATTGCATATGACTGACTTGATAGAAGGTTTCAGTTGAACTTCTCTTGAACATATGAATGACATGACAATGATCTTGGTAGTATTGACTCAAAGATGACCCAAGATGTGAACTTGTAGAAGGTCAGACAAGAGAAAAATGGATTACCCAACCCAGATTCAAATGATGAAGAGGGGTGTCATGTTCAAGAGAGACTCTTACTACCATTAATACAAATACAGAGACACATTCCTTTCCCAAAATTTCCCCCACCATTTCTGGCGAGTACCTCTTTATTTTTGCGCAATCTTGAGGAGGATAACATATTCTTGTCAATTTAAGCTCATCCTTCGCACGAGTCCCTCAGAGTACATTTAACGAACCCTAAGAAAGAGTGGTTCGGTCTTATATGGGTCTGTTGATGTTTTTTTAACGAGTCCAAAGATAGAAAACTCGAAGGTTTTTCATGTTTATAACGTCTGGAAAAACACTTAAAAGAGAACTCTCTCAGTTCCTTTTTCATAAAATAGTTTGATAAGACCAAAAAAGTGATAAAATATCACCCATCAAACATTTTCTTCAAATACTTTTACGAGTGTGAAAAGAACAAGGTCGCTCAACAATCTTTTAGTTTTTAAGGAGTGCAAAAAGAGCTTAAAGATTACTCTTGTAGGTTTCATTTTTTTTTGTGTTACCATAACGAGTACGAAAAGATGACAAAAGTATACTCGGTTACATTCTCATTGATTTTCAAGCCCGAGAACGAACAAATACTATGCTCGAGGTTTTTTTGAAAAACCCTAAAAAGTAATTGTACATGCGACCAAAACAAATTGAAAAAAAATGTTTATCCTTCACTGTCCAAGGTCCTAAAATTTTTCCTGCAAGGAACAAAACACTTACACGACCTTTAGAGTTAATGGGTTTCTGACTAAAGCATATTTATATAAAACAAAATATTAGGAAAAATGATAAAAAAAGTAATAAATACAAGTAAAAAGTCTTTTTCACCATTTTATTTTCACTTGGTCAAAAACTTACCAAAAACCCTTGTTTTCTACCTCAACTTCAGTGACAGATTGCAGAGGCCACATGGGATCATTCAATGAATGTATTGCATAAAATAGGTAAGAATATCATCTTCTATATTTCCAATGGATTAAGTTTTTCTTTTAATGGTAAAAAATCAATATTGTTTGATGATTTGGGACTGCTAGTCGTGCACTGGGGCCGCCGTGAGTGGCCTATAACGGGCCCTGTGGAAATCAACGATTTTTGCAGGTGGGTTAGGGTGCACTCGTGGAAATTCCGCACTGTGCTCGAAGTTTGATCGCAGTGGTCGAAAAACTAAAATGAAAAGTGAATGTTGACTCAACAAAAATCCCAAAAATGTTGAAAAAGTGTGCTAAATATCTTCTTTGTTTCCCATGTAGGTGTTTTCTTGCAAAGATGTTGGAATGGAGAGAGCATGAGCATGAAGAAGATAATATTCTGGATTTCAATGATCTAGGGACCGTGAATGCACTCTGACAATGTGGTCTATTAAAATTCTTCAAAGTTCAGGGCATGAGAGCCCAACGAAGATTACTAGAATATATGTTTCATATGTGGGATTCAAAACAACAAGTGTTCCATGTGGGTGTTCATGTCCTCTCTTTGTATATTGAGGATATTTATTTCCTGACAGGGTTTTCACGTCATGGGGAATGCATGGCTCTGACAGGTGGTCAAGGTGGTGGATTTCCCATGAGTGAGTACATTCATCGACATTGTGAACCTGATGCCAAAAGACGTAAAGGAAAAGTATCAATCCGAGGTGTGAGAGATTTGACCTTGAGAACCATCCTTTTTATGATTGCATGGATGATAGGGAGTGGTTCACCACATATGGAACTCCAAAGTTACTTTCAATATGTTATTGAATTCTTGGGGCCTTGAGTATTCAATTGGTGTGACGGTGTATTACGCAACATGAAAACCCAACTCATGAAAAGAAAGAATGGGGACCTAAAACAATTTTGTTATGGGTCCATTTTAGTATCTTTCTTCCTAGAAAGAGTTCCACACCTACGCCTGCAGGTGGAATGGGGAATACCATCCCCGAGAGACCCACAAATGAAAATATGGTGTGACCTGATGACACGGCATGTGCCGGGCCGGATTGTGAAGTATGGCGACGCATTATTCAATTGGTTGGGACCACAAATCCCGATGATTAATGATTATGCTTATGTCGGTCTAGACTTTCTGGGTGATCCATATTTGGTTCTCCCTAAGGGATCTCAGTGGGGAGATCTAGGTAAGAAAGACATTCATTTTTTTTACAATGTTTTTATGAGTTTTAAAATATTTAATGTTTTTGTGTTTCTGATCAAAAGACTAATCAAAACATTTCGATCATGCAGAGGTAGGGCCACATCGACCCCCGGTCTCTTCTCCTATTCAAAGGTGAGGAGAGGCACATGTTGTAGTTGGATGGGATGTTGAGGATTATGATGTGATAGAGAAGAACCTGGAAGGCTAGATGGTAGACATCCCTAATATGTCCATTGAGGAGATCCCGAGGCGTTATCAACATCATACTATAGGAATATATGACTCACTTAGTCGGTTACTACGTAGGGTAGCGAGAGTAGTAGTATGCTATTGTGAGAGGCATCCATGATGCCATTTTGTAGGGTCCATGGGCTCTATATTTTGATATTTTGATCTTCAAATAGCAGAAATACACTAAAGTAACACACAAGAGAATGATACAGTAAAAATACAAGTGCTTATGCAAAGATAGGCTAAGCATAGTACTTCTTCAAGTAAATCCCATTTCTAGGTTCACTCAAAGGAATGCCATCGTAATCTACTAACTTGTATGCTCCCTTATCCAACACTCTTTTAACAATATAAGGGCCTCACCACATAGCCTCAATTTTTTTGGCTCCTAGAAATCACGATCTTGTTCATAGAGGAGAGCTAGATCGCCTTCGGAGGAACACGCGTGGCTTGACATGTTTTTCATATTGGGATTTTACATGTTTCTTCTGGGTTTCAATAACTGGGGTGGTATCGTGACAGGTTTCATCCAATTGCATAAGATACAACAAATGTTCCTCCTCAACAGAGGTGTTTGGGAGAATTTTGACGACTATTTTTAACGATGGAATTTCACATTCAATCGGTAGAACAAATTCTAAACCATACACTAATTGGAAGGGTGTAAACCTCGTCGCTGACTTCACGGATGTCCAATAGGCCCACAATGCTAAGAACAACATCGTGTGCCAACTCATTTTGTGAATTCTGATAATCCATCGAAGCATGGTAATAAGTACTTTGTTTATTTCTTCGACTTGGCCGTTGGCCTATGGATAGTATGGGGTTGAGTTTTCATGTCGAAGGCCCAAGTTTTCCGTAAGCTCAGACATCATAAAGTTTTGAAAGTGGCTACCGTGATCGGTAATGATAGCCTGTGGGATTCCAAATCGTGTAATAATGTGATTGAAGATGAATAGGGTTGTAGTGTTTCCCATGTTGTCGAATGTAGGCATCGCCTTGGCCCATTTTGTGAAATATTCTACGACTACAATAATGTACCCATGCCCCCCGACCGAGTGAGGGTTACATGTCATGAAATCGATGCCCCATTTAGCGAAGGGTCCAACGAAAACTACAGGATGTAAGGGAGTAGGGTGAGATCTTATTTTGTTGTTGTATGTTTGGAAAGCGTGGCATTTTTGGACAGCAATAATACAATATTTGAATAGAGAAGGCCAAAAATACCTAGATCATAAGATCTTTTGGGTAGTAGCATACTCAGACATGTGATGACCACATGCTCCAGAATGGTATTCATTCAAATCTTTCTCAGCCTCATCATAAGTGAGACATCGTTGAAAAACAGAGTGAACTCCATGACGATAAAGAGTATCACCGAGGATGATATACTGACGGGCTTGGTAACGTATGTGACGATAGTCAGTACTAGACAAATCGGGCTAGAAAGTATGAGTCTGAAGATATATAATGATATTTCCATACCAAAGGTCATCATAACTGATCAAAAAAAGGGATTCAATGGGTAATGAATCCTTTTCTACATTTTCCATCTCAGAATAGGGAAGGTCACATATCAATTCAGAAAACACCAAGGATTTCTTAGATGTAGCACGTTCAAACTCTAAGTCAAACTCCTGGAGTATCACAATCCATTTGGAGTATTTTCCCCCTAGCAACTGGCATGTAAGAATGTCCCGCATAGGATTGTAATTAGAAATCATGGTGGTCTTGTGTAAAAGGATATAGTGACGGAAACATTGGACAGCTTGAACAACTACCAAGGCCAGTTTTTCAACATGTAAATACTTGTCTTTGGTAGTCGTGAGACTTCAAATCAAATAATAAATAACATGTTCATCGTGAGAATCATCCTCTTGGACCAGAACCATGGCGATGGTCGAATCTGAAGAAACAAGATAAAGGAAATAATCATGGCTATAATCGGGCAGGAAAAGTAGTGGGGTATGGGTTAAAGTGAATTTCAAAGAGTCAAAGGCTTTGTTGGCAGTAGTTTCCCATACAAATTTAGATCCATTCTTTAATAGTCAAGTAAATCTGAGTGTTAACTCAGCGTAGTTTGGGATAAAATGACATAGAAAGTCTGCCTTCCATTGCAAACTTTGTAGCTGGTGAAGTGAACAAGGAGGAGGGAGATTTAGAATCATCTCAAACTTCAAAGGATCTACCCTAATCCCTTGACGTGACACAATAAATCCTAAGAGTCAGTCAGACTCCACGAAAAAGACACATTTGTGTGGGCTGAAGCGTATACGATAGAATCGACAGCGGAAGAAAATGGCTCCGAGGTGGGCCAGATGATCACTACAATGCATGGAATGTGTTGGTAGGTCATTTAAATATGGTTGTAAAATGTGCTTAATATCATGGAAAGCATAAGGAATAGCACATTGAAATGTTGCACCGACATTCTTTAAACCGAAGGGTAGTTTCCGGTAAGCAAAAGTGCCCCAAGGACAAATAAAAGCAATTTTTTGTTGATCCACAAGTAAGATATTGATCTGATTATATCCAAAGAAACTGTCCATCAAAGAGAATATTTCACTTCCGATGAAATCGTCATCGAATTTGTCCAACGAAAGGGGTAGGAAAGTTGTCCTTAGGACAATATTTGTTGATATCTCTATAATCAACACAGACATAGATTGTACCTTGTTTCTTGTTAACTGGAACTAGATTGGATACCCAATTAGTTAAATCCACGGGATAAATAAATCTAGCTTTAAGAAGTTTTTTAACTTCAAGATTGATAGCGGCTGCTTTGCAAGGGTGGAACGGGTGAAGTCATTGTTGAATGGGTTTAACACCCAGGTATGTCTTGATTTCGTGTACAATAATATCGGGGTCAATACTAGGCATCTCTTCATAGTTTCATGTGAAGACATCATGAAACTCTTGAAAAAGGGATTTATACGTGACAACTTCATCAGTGGAACATGAATCTCCAATGTGCACATTTTCGACAACTCCAGGTTTAGTGGATATGTCGAGGGGGATCGTGGGTGAAATATTACTTAAGTTCCCTTCGTATAACACATCATGTGTGGACTTGGGAATGGAATCAATGACGACAATGTTCGACGCAGTCAAAATCCATTGGTAACTATCAAGGGTGTGTTGTTCTAGGAAGAGAATGGAACGATGATGTCCATTGTCCCAAGGAATGTCCTCCATAGACATAGGTGACATAATCATCTCATCGATGGGAAAAATCATGTGAAAAGGATCAGGAGATTAATCGTCAAGAGAGGGGGTAGAGGGGGATGCCGATTGAATGGATTGATAGGCGGATGCAATCAGACTTAAATCTATCTAGTTTTTGTAGTGGAGATAATCACCAGGTTCGGGTAGTATCCATGGGTCAAATGACTCGGGAGGTTCATGGACGGAGGTGGAGATCATGTTAATTGAGGCAACCAAAGGAGGTGGAGCGTTGGGTGGTGGGATTGGGAAAATACCCATCAGAGTGGAATCTTTTAGTAGACCCACGCTAACATTCTCGTATCCAGGGGGTGTCTTTGCAATGAAAGGTACATTCCTGGTACGTGTGTCAGAGTTGAAGAAGGTCAATTGGTCTACCGTAATGAGTTTTCCCTGATGTGGAAAATGCACTATGCGGAAAAGAGTAGACACAACTGCACGCATGGAATCGATCCAACTACTTCCAAGTAAAAGGTTGTAATTGAGAGGAGCATCAAAGACCTCAACTTCAACATTGACCATTTTTCCTTCTAACATGATAGGCAACGATGGGAGGACACCATAAGGTTTAAAGCCAGAGCCATTGAAGGCTTTGAGCATGTTGTATGATTCAGTTAAGGGAGGAGAATCGATGGCTTTCTAGTAGGCAATATACATGACACATGTCAAGGCACCTTCATGAATAACTGTTCTACAAATGTTCTTGTCATAGACAACAACTTATATTTGAAATGTGAGTTGAGGGGGTAACCTTGGAATGTGATCTTCCAAGTCAAAGATTATTAAATTTGTATCCATAGGGTCGATTCCACCGATATCTTTCAACAGGGCCTTCCATTGTGTAGGACAACTCTGAAGGACTTCGAGGGCTGACATTGAAGACGATGCCTATGCCAAATCTTCTACTATACTGTAGTTCTAGGTAGCATGTGCATGAGGATTGAAAGAAGACTTTTGAACCACGCCCTTGGGAGGAGGGCGAAGGACTGTATCAGGGTTCAGTTGTTCGAGATGAAGAGGACCATTGGAAGGTGGAGCCAAGGGATATTGTTGAACCAACAAAGGTGGTATATCATCAAATTTCTCCTTGGAGGAAGGGTAATATTTGGCACGAGTGGTAAGTGTGATGTCATTCTTCTTTGAATCACTGTTACACATAAGTACATAAGATTTGGTGGAGGAAGAAGGTTGATCATGGATGACCAATTGATCCTGTTGTTGAGAAGGGAAGGGTTGAGACAAGATGTTAGGGGTAGGAGGTTTTGGGGTCCCTTGGAGGAACTTCGTGACCTTAGCATGTCTCGGACAATCCTTCATGTAGTGATAGTCACCACAGATAAGGAAAGGATAGCGAGGTTTTCATTTGTCCTTATCTTTAACATGTTGTGTCTTGGCCTTATCAGATTGCAGGTTGTTATTCTTATCCTCCTTATTCCTACCCTTCCCTTTTTTATATTTATTCTTACTGGTAGGAGTCGATTGAATGACTTTCACTTATGAAGTTTTACCGGTGGGAGGGGTGGGTGTCGGAGTAGTTTGAACATTAGAAGCATGGGATTTGGGTGTGGTGTGAGAGGTCTGTATAGATTTAGGTTGGGAATGGAAAGTACCTATCACACCATCAACGACATGAGAAGCTACTGGGGTTGTTGAGGTGGTCGTGGTAGAAGGTCGAGGTGCATCAGGGAGAAGATCGTAAAGAGTACCCATTTGTGAATAAACGAGATCGAGATACTGGGCACGACTGATCACCTGTTATTTTGTGACAACTCCACCCATAGAAATGTCTTTAGATATTTCATTCATGAAGGATTTCCTGAACCATTCTGCCAATAACTGATCGGGAAGATTGAATTTGATTAGATGTCATCTTCGTCTCCACTCATGAATGTGATCAAAGATATAAGTGGCTTTAATTTTCTTGAGAGAACTCAAAATATCGGTCCCCATTTCATAACGGATTGGAAATTGGTAGTGAGTGAGGAAAGCCATAGCTACGGTTTTGAAATCGGTGAAGAAGCCTTGTGGTAATTCTATATACCACTTCACAACTGAACTCGTGAGAGTTTGTTGAAAAAGGCATAACCGAATGGAGTCATCCATCAAAGAGTTGGATGAACACCAAAGGTGGAAAGTCATTACATGATTGTTTGGGTCTTCTCCAGGTTTACCATCGAACTTAGGAATGTCAGATGGTAGTTTGGCTGGTATGACAGGCCAATGAGGAGAGTGATGGATAGGGTCATTCAAAATTCTAGACAGACCGGGGAGGTCCAAAGTGGCCAAAAAGGGTAATTGTCTATTCACATGAGGGTACTAGTGACTTTGGGGAGGAAGTCCTATCGGTATACCAGTAGGAACATAAGAAATTTGCATATAATGCAAAGATCCAATTAGAGTCGTTTGTTGGTGTGTAGGCATGTAGACCATGGGGTTAGGTTGGTTAGGGATGTTCCATTAGAAAGGAATAATGGACTGAACATTCGGGCCCCAAGTGGGATTCAAAGAACCTGGATATGGTTGATCGTAGTTCGGGGGTACCAAAACACTGGTTTGAGAAGGTTGTCCCAAAGAAGGTTGTGGGTTAGCTTGCAGGTTCCAAAGGTGAGCTAACAAGTTTGATGCGTTCGGTCCAGATTGTGAATTATGAGTTCTGACTTGAGGATGTCCTCCATAAGGAGGAGGTGTCCCAATTTTATCATGACCCCCAGATTGAGGTTGCGCCCCGGCATAAGATTCCCCCCCAGTGGGAATATGGTAATCGGAAGTGAATAGATGATGAGTGCTACCAATTGGATTGGAGCCACTAGGGTCAGATCTACCATGAAGAGGTGGATAAGACCCTCTGGAGAGGACTTGGGATGGTGTGGGAAGATAACCAATAGATGTATTATGCCCAAGTGGTACTCCGGATGGAATTTGGGTATGGATGGAAGCAGAAGGATTCAAAGCATGATACCCAAAAGGAAGAGAAGGGGTAGGTCTAGTGGAACGTGGTGTACCAATGAGAGCATGGTTAACCACTATATTCTCTAAAGGAATAGTCGTATCATGAGGAAGAATTGTAGAGTGGGATATTTGAAAAGGGATGGTTGAACTAGGGCTGACTGACTGGGCTTTTGATCTAGCAAAGAGATAGGCAATTGTACTAGAAAAATGACCTAGGGAGACTGCGAGGATGATAGATGTCTCGAGTAGCTCAGGGATGGCGGGAATATATTCTCCTGCCCTTGAGCCATAAAGGTCTCGTAATGTATGAGGTGGGCCTCTAATTATGTCAGTAGTCTAGAAAGGATCATCGGCTCCAAAAGGTTGAGTTAGAGTTCTAGAAGAAACAACAACAAGTTCCCTGACAGAATTCATCTGGAGAAAATGTCTTTCATATCCAAAAGGGATGTGAAAAGATTCCATAGAATCAGAAATAATTTGGAAACTTTCCAAAGAGGCTGAACCTTCCCCTTGTGTTACGTTGGTATCCTAGACTTCACTTTGTTGAGGAGATCCCTCTGATGTGTGAGGGGTTATAGGGGTAGAATATTCCATGTTTTCTGGTGGAAGTCCCTGTATCCTGTGTGAACGACAGGGAGGGTCTATGTTGGAAAAACCAAAAAATCTACGAATAAAATCTATGGCACGTGCTAGTAAAATCTAGGAATCAAAACCAAGCAAATAAGACCTTCCTATTCTGAAGTCACTAGTTGGTGATGAAATCCAATGTCGTGACATCGAGACAAGAAGGGGCAAGGCTAGAGTGGAAACGTTACATCGACAACCTGCTTAATGGACTTACACCCCGGTGCAAGCTCCCACACATAATCATGGGTATACCCTCCAAGGATCCCTAGTGAGTCTAGCCAACATCAATTCCAGGTACCGTGGAGAGTTTCCCCTCCACAGTCACCTTGTGTAAGACCCTAAGAAGATACGCTACTAAAGTTACCACAAACAACAATGATGCCTGGGGGAACAGTCGACAGTTCGATCCACACGCAGGGTCAGGGTATCAAGCTCAAAATAAACTTGATAGGATTCCACTCATCATTGTGGGTACTATACCTTCAAGCAACCCCCATAATATGTGCAATCTCTACGTTGAGACCAACAAAGCAGGGTGAGTGACTCTGCCAATCTCAATGCGACCTCGGCTTTGACCCTTGTGTGAGAAGGGCTTCCAAGGACAAAATGTTTTAAATGGATTTGGACACTCCCTATCACAAGATACTATTGTGTGTTTTTTACTTTGGAGAGTGTGTCTCACTGCCTATTCCAAAGCCCTAGCCTAGCTAATGTTGGTGTAAAAGAGCCCTAGAAAAGTTACTAGTTGAATTTTAGAGTTTTGCAATATTATTAAAAGTTGTTGTTACTCAAGAGGGAGACAAGAATGAAACCAATGTTATGTGATACTTTTACCCAATAATGGGTAAATAGAAATGAATGATGCAAAATTTTGTTCGATGAATTCTATCTACTGTAGGGAGAAATAATTTTTCTAGAACAATGCAAACTACGATGTACAATTCCCTTTTTTGAATGTAGTACCAAACACTCATTAGCAATGTAATTTCACTATTCATTCTCTTTCAATATTTCAAATGCCAATATTTTCTGAATAAATGATTTCTTAAAAGACTAAAAAGACTTTAATTTTTTCCTTTCTAGAAACCAAAAAAAAGGATGGAACTAATAGAAAATAAGCAACCTATGAAAATAAAACACTTGACAAACACCCAAATCGATATTTCAATGGAGATAAGAATAAAAATTGACAAGAAAATGTCTCTTCAAATATGAACAAGAAATGTTTTTCTAATCATTAAGCAATCCAAAAGATGCAACCAACTTACAAATCCAAAGCCAAACCAAAATATTTGATCGAGCAAGCACTCGGACGCAAGTCCAGAGATTATATCCTTGTCGATAAAAACTAATATCAAAAAGATCAAAAGAGAGGTGTTCGATCTCCGAAATCAATCAAGATCAAGTTGAAACAATCAGAAGCAGTCAAGAATTGGTATTAAAAACCCTTTTCCAGCTGACTGAAGCAAAAACTGGGCAATAGTAGAGGTCAAGACCCAATCCAAAAAGTTTTCAAACGCCACCATGGGTAGAAAATATAGCATAGTGCGAAAACGAGTGGTTTCTACAGGCCAATAATCATGCAGGTCACATAAATCATGCACTGAAATAGACCACTAGGGTGTGGAAATAGAAGGTTTCCACAATCTACCTATAAGGTGCAGTGCGAAAATCTTTCAGGAAAATTTTAAACCCAGTGAGTCTTATTGGATCTCCCACATAATCAGATATTGAAACATAACGTAAAATATAGGCTATGAGAAAATGGCCAACAAAAAACCACATTCAAGTTGTGCTTCCCCAGTGGAGTTGCCAATTTTGTTAACGGGTAAATCAATAGATGTGGACATGAACTAATCCCCCTAGATCCACCTAGATCTAGAACAAAAAAGACAGAACAATATGTTTTCCGTAGGTTTCAATCATTGAATTTAACTATCAAAGAAGGGATAGATAACATACCTTATGAATCGCTTCCTTATGTCTTTGTTGATCCTGCCTTACTTCGATGTTCCTATGAGATCAGATCTACAATAACACAAATCAACCAATGTAAAAGCAACAATAATGAAATTCAATGACGACCTAAACATGTGATCAAGGAGTCATGTAATAAAACATCAATCATTTGATGGGAAATAGACTTGCCATCGTATTATATTAATGAAAGGTAAAAGATACAACCGAATCGCCTTGATGTCGCAGGTTCCCTTTTAGTGGCCCTTTGTTCTGACACACACACATACATTTTCTTCAACATTTGCATGAAGACTTTTCACAAGTCTTTAATGGGTGACTGGATACTTCAAGCATCACTTGAAATGGGATTCTTCACACAGTCTTCAACCTATTCTTTCTTCAGCCTGTACGCTTCTTTATGCTTGTACCTATAACCTTTTCCATGAGAAGCCTATCATTATATAGGAGAAACTGAAGTGGTTAAAGAGATGAGGATGATCCCATCAAATCAAAGAAGTCAGTAGGATTGTAACCATACATACGCCACCTCATATTTCTAGAAGATTCCACTTCTAGAAGCTGCTAGAACCTCTTTCCTTTTTTAGTTTTAAAGTGTCTCCGCGACCTGCCTATATAGCAGCCTGCAGAAATCCCACAGGCTGGATATAGTTCAGCTGGCGGAAATCAGGGATTTCCACAATGTGTAAAGGGAGTAGCCTGCAGCAGCCTTCCAAAAATGTATCTTGCAAGGGTGGAAAGAGGTTGATTTTCTCAGGCAAAATATCATATTAGGAACCTGAACACATGTTTATGTAACCATCATCAAGGTGACAAAAATAATGTGTAACAGTACCACACCACACAACCACAAGTTTTAGTGTGTTGACACGGTGCACAAATATTCCATGCACACTAATATTCTACCACGCGTTAAAATTTGTTGAGCAAGATTTTTTTGTCACATACCAATACTCTGTGTGCACCTCAAACACTACACACTACCATGCCAGGGCTTAGTGTGTTCATATTGCATGCCAATTACTATACCTTTGTGCAGTGTGAACATTCAATATGCACGCACTTTGTACCATGTTGTGTTCACACCAATAACTTTATATCACTCTCTGTAACCACCCCAAGTGCACACCTTGCGCATCAAATTATTATTTGTGTGCCACAAGTTTTGAACCCTCCGGTGTCAAACTTCAGCGCACTTTACTGTGCACTTATATTATGTGTGTACCATCTATTATGCACGGAGTAGTTCCAAAACTTAGGGTACATATCCTGTGTACTCTTATTTTATATACAATGCCCCATGTTTAGTGCACACCATGCACAACACTATTTTTCCACATCACTAGTTTCACACAACACAAAACTCAATTTTAATGCACACACTTGTGCACCTTTATTTTTATCTGCGCATATCTATTACTTATCACACACAATATTTTCGATGCTTAACTGATTTTTCCATAAATTTTGGTGTATAAATTTGGGCTTTTTCTCGATTTTCACCCAATTTCCACCATGGATGTTCTGCAACCATGTCATTTGTTCAATTTCACTCAATTTGTTGCAACTTATTTGCAACATCAAATTCAACCAATTCCTATCTGAATTTTATTAAACAAGATTAAAATTAATAATATATCTTCAATTAACCCAATTTCCCCAAATTCTCCTTGAATTTAACAACAAAAATTGGGGCTTTTACCCAATCCCACTTAATGGCTTCAATTTACATCATGGATGACCTAGAAATTGAAATTTAGCCACTCCCGAATTCAATTTTCTACGAGAATCTGCTTCAACATTAAGATATCTCATCCCATCTAGGATTAGTGTTGAAAATTGTGCTCTAATACCATATTGTAACATCCCCAACCACATGTTGGGCTATGACACATAAAACTGTTCTTGCTCTGATATCATTTTGTAATGTACTGAACCACCTAGGTTGGGCACATCACACCAAAAACACTTCTCTATTATTGTCATCATCTCTGCTACTATATTGTAGTGTTTCCATTACCAACAACAACCCAACCAAGTTGCTATGATACTATTAAAACATAAAAATACATTATGCAATGCACAATTACATAGATATTCATAAAAAAAATATACACACAACATAAATAGAATAAACCAATGAAATCATATGCATAATTATTACTGCAAGACATGGTTTAATACATAATAACAATTATCTTTGATTAAAGGTGCACCAACTACGTGCAAACCTTCCATGTTCCTCCCAGCCTTAGACCACACTTCTCATCACTCTTAGTAGTGGGTCACCCCCAAGCTGGGGCTAAAATCCACTTGGGTAAGGGTTCCTAGCCAAGCTAAGTTATCTCAAAAAACTCAATCATAGGTAACTCGGACACATGTGACTCAATCATAGGAAATTTCTTCATAGGTACCAATTCATACTAACAACCTATAGTCCCTCATTCCGCACATGCATATCCCACCTCAGGAAGTGTGCCCTTTCTTTTCTTAACAGTCCTTCAGCTATCGCACTTCCCTTCTAGGGATTCAACAAAAGGATAGAAAAGAAGTCTCAGATCTCTGTCGGTGTAGTTTAGCACCTTAGAAAATTACTTCCCTACAATTATCTCACCTTGAGAGAATGCAATGTTGCATGGGACCAACAATCTACCTATTCAATCTAGCTCTCCAAGCTAGGAAATGTACATGTATCTACGACAGTAAAAACAAAATATTGGTCATAGTAACAATGGGTTTCGATGATAGAATAATCAGGTCATGATCATAGCTCTGTGATTGCATGAATGATCAAAAGATAGAAAAAAGTTACTAAGTCCAAACTGTTTGGATGTATCTTCCCAACTTGACACTTGTCATCTTGAGAAATGTCTTCAGTCCACATGTACCTCTTTATCAGACTTAGGATAAAATAATATCCTTACTTTATACTTTTAAGGAATATTAATATAATATTCCTTAAGCCCCCTTAACTTATCCCTCCCTTAACCTCAGCTAGTGGATTTATCCCCCCATACTCTTTTACGTGGTCGATCTACTGCAATGGTGCATTTTTCATTAAATTTGAATGTGATTACATTTACATTCTCAGTACATAAGTACTTATACTTTTCATCCATGCTCACCAACCTCAAAAACATAAAGATCGTGCACTAAAACAGTGCATGTGAAACTTCTGGGCTGCATGCACTCTTCTTTCAGTGCGCCACCCTCGTACACTTACATAGGTGCAAGTTACATTAGGTCATATATACAAGAAGGCTCTCTGGCCTCCAAAGTCATGCACTAATCCATTATGCTTTGAATTCTAGAATGTGCACCATCCTCACGTACTATATCATTGCACATTGTATTCTTCAAGTTGTTTCCCTTTTTGTGCCCCATTCATGCATGCACCAAAAACGTTAAACTATTCTATGTATCATTTTACAAATAGTTCGTACTCCTTTGGTGTGAGATTCTCATGCACTAACTTAATGCACACTACACCAAAGATCTTGTTCCTTTAGCACACCAACTTATATGTAATTTATGGTTACATTTAAATTTATAATTTGGGTTCAACCTAGGGGTATTACAACCCATGAGGGCATCACTAGATAGGTATAGTGCAATAAATGAGGGCTTCACTAGACAAGTATAGTGAAAAAAGCGAGGTCCTCGCTAGAAAAGTATAGTGCAACCCACGAGGATGAATTAAATTAGGGTTTCCTTAGTTTCTCCTACTCTCCTCTACAATCTCGAGAATCTTGCACTTCTCCCTCTTCGCTACCTCATAATTCTCAATTGCAAACTAGCCAAAAGATCACAATACTAGACCATAACATTCAAAAGATAGATATTCAATGTAAGTGTGTGAGTGTACTTGTGAATGACTCCTTCAGGGTTATTTATACTTTTGTTGGGTAACCTCTTCCCTTAAACTTAGGGATTCTAGAGATTTATTATTGCAACCACTTTACTCTTTCATTCATTGGCTTGTAACCAACTAGGGATTCTTGACCATTCTTCGAGAATTCCAACTTTACGAGGACATATCTCCCTAACTATGATGAACCATGTGGCCTACCACATATTACTGGAAATGGAACGACATGTAATATCCATCTGTGATATTATTACATAAACTTTCACTATGCTTCATGTCCATATTCATCAATCAACTTCAGGTCCCATAACCACACCTCCAGGGATATATGTAGACTACATCAACTAACGCATCATCAATCTTGGTCATACAAATATCAATCAAATTTCCAACATCTCTAGACCTCTCCAAGGGTTGACATCAATATCTAAGGGTTGAAATCAATCTCTAAGGGTTGACATCAATGACAACCAATTGTCCAATAGTTTTGAATAATGATTATTTTCTCTTAATCAAAATGTCCACCCTGAGAACATGCAACACTTGGATCGAGGATGAGCATGTAATAGTGGTGGGGGTTTGTTGGCACCCAACTTTTTGGGTTCATTTCATGCGTGTGCACAAACAAATTTGTGCATGCTCATTCCAAATTTTTGCATGTGCCTAAGGTAATGCAAAAATAATGAAAAACAATGTATGCCAGAACAAATTTTGAAAGTGTGAAAAAAACATAAAATATTATTGAATGCACATTGATCTCGGTTTTGAGGCACACCAAAAATCAAGAAGACACACGTCGGAATTAGGAAAAAATCATCGAGAAATCCACCTGAATGATTACTTCTAGCAACACAATGGATTTTCGAGATGAAAAAAGATGAGTTAGCAGGGCAGTTAATATTTCCCCGATTCTTGAAGGATATGTGGACTACATGAAGGTTCCATAAGTGTGCGAGGAATTTTTTTCATTCAAGTGAGTGGAGCATAGAAGAAAGAGACAAAGCTCCCAAGTAGGGAAAGCTATAAAAATAAGTAGTGATATCAAAAATTAATCCGAATTTGTAACACACCCACGACGGGGCATAAACATTCTTCTCTTTTCTTAAAGGATAGATTCTCAATCCATGGTTTCTATTTTGGAAGGTCAGGGAACTAGTGCAACCTACCGGTCAAGGATCTCCGATTCTGGAGCCAAAAGACTCTCTGAGACCTTGATGGTCTCGTTCTGTAATTAGACATAGACCCTTTCGACTTCCTGGTGTAGGTATAAAGGTACCCGTGACCCTCCTCTTCCCACCTACAAAATATCAGAGTTTGGGTGCTAGATCCTTTTAGAAAAATCCCCTTCCTTGATATGACCTTGGGATATGGCCTTACGTAACCACACGATTGTAGGTGCGGCCAAGGGTGGTTTGAAACCAAACTACTTTTCCCCCTGCAATTCACCTTGAGCCTCCATGTTTCCTTTCTACAAAACCAAAAAACCGTGGTCTGGAGTGCGACCTTCCCTCAAATTTTTAAATTTCATGCACCTTCGGTCCCCGCAACGCTATGGAACCATTGATCTCACGACCTTGATGGTGCTTCTAAACTTGATGTCTTAGATCTATCCTTTATGAATCTACAGATCAGATCTAACCTTTCTAAATCAACAACTATGAATTATTTCGTGATTAGGATTTGGGGAGTTTCAACTCTCAACCCTTACCTTCTCCCGTAGTATCAAATATCCTACCACGCATCTTCTTTAATCAATGGCATTTATCTCTTTGCGATTCCAGACTTCGGGAGTCTCATGTCTCAACTTTTAATTCCCCTCGAAGTATGTGGATTTTTTTCATGTGTCCACTTGAACCAGACAATCGAGGCTTACTTTTGTTCTTTAGCACTTTTCAACCAATACCGGATCAACGACCTTCATCCCCCTTCTCGATCAATGGTTGTGATTCCACTTCAAGACTCCGATGCTCTCACCCTCTAGTTTCCTCCAGAGTATTTCATACCTAGAGTGCTAGATCTAGCACCACGCGTCCACCTTAAATCAATGGCTTTTGTATGCTTCGAGACTTCGACCTTCGGACATCTCAAAATTCAAATCCTCCTTTCTTCATTTCCTTTGGAACGTTATATTTGGAGTTCGTTATGTGATGAAATGTGTCCTCCTTTAGATCTATGACTCCCATCTACTTCGGCTATTCGGGCTTTGACGATTTCAAACTCTTATCCATCACATTCTCCTGGAGTGTTTTCACTCGGAATTCGTGATCAATCGCTACATGCCCTCTGGATCTAACGTTCCAGATTCTCTTTGGGTCCTTGAGTTTCTTTCACCCGAGGACAAAGGATCTCTCCTATGTGTCCCTTTTGATCTGACAGTTGAGATTCACTTCGGCTCTTCGGCTCTCCGAGCTTCGGGAGTTTCAACTCTCGAATGAAACTATCGAAGTGATTTCTTTGAAATTATTGATCTATTGAGACGTGTGTCCTAGCGATTAATGGTCAGGATCTACTTCAGGTCTTCCGTGATTCTTCTCTCTCCTTGAACACAAGATCTCGATCAAGAGTTGTATATCTTGTGCCACTTGTCCCTCTTGGCGATGAATGGTCCTAATAAACTTCGGGACTTTGGGACCTTGGCCAATTAACCCTCTCATGCACAAAAACGTTAAAACTCATGCACTTTACCTTAGATCATATGACTAACATCCCTTTGAAATCATATCTAATGGTTAGGATTTGTTCCTTCCCAACGCTTCTCCTCTGCTTCCCTGGAAACTGATCTAATGGTCCGATATTCTCCCCGCAACCGATATGATGGTTTTTTTCGCTCCTCATCCTGAGCTTTTGACTTCTTTTGACTTGGAAGAGTTTGGTAGATGTGGTATATTTTCGAAGGCCTCAACATTCATTCCTCCTGCAAGTCCAACTATCTTGGGTCCCGTCTTCTCTCTTGAAAACATTATCTCTTCTTATCTTTTCAATTCTTTCAGACCGATGGTATCGAGGGAATCCGTTACTCCACATATTTCCAAAAGGTCTCACGACCACCCATCTCACAACTATTCAGGGTCTGGCAGTCATGATTCGACTGATACTGAGGTGTCCGTCGATCGACAGTTCACAACAATTGTGGGGTTCCAACGTGCGTTCTCTTTATCACAGAGCTCAACCTTTGCAATATGGAAGTACTTGCCCAACCTGGTCGAACCCAAGTCATTGATATTCCAGCCCGATGAGATCAACAACAATGGTTAATTGTGGGCTATGAACTAGTGCATCCACTACTTTCGCCTTTGAGCTTCGCAATGATTCCCCGCCCTCGATCTCCATTCATAGATCGATGGTTCACAGTGATTACGGGGTCCCACCTCCACAATATGAGAATTGCTCACTAGACTCTAGTATAATCCTATTCGTTGATCTTCCATCCCTAACAAGATCAATGATGTGGGTTGATTGTAGGTTGTGAACTAGCAGGTCCGCTAAATTCACCTTCGCACTCTGTAATGATTCCCAACTGTCGATTAAATCGAGCAGTTGGTGTATGATTTGGTAACTCCAGTGAGTATTTGAGTCAATATGATGACGAGGATGGCCTCTCCTCCCATTAAATGATTCTCATCCATATCCTCTATCAGATTCTTAATTCATGGGTAGTTCTGGTAAATTGACTATAATCTACCTCCCAGATCTAATGGTAGGGACAGTTCCCGAGCATCCTCATATCTAAGAATTAGAGTTAACTTTGGGACCTTGGGACTTCAGGTATTTTACCTCCCCTATGAAAAAATCGCTCAGTTCACCGAACTCGCAAAGTTTGAATGAATCCAAGGTTAACTCCCATGCTCTTTCCCGTACCCAATGGTCACAACAGACCATAGCTTCTTCCGAAAAGATTTCCTTTGTTCATCTTCCAAAAAAGGGACCTTCCCTTTTGATACTTCAACCTTGTTGTTCTTCTTGATCTTATTTATCTCTGAAAGGATTAATATATTTGCGCTCTTTCTCTTGAACTTAATGCTTGGAAGAATCCTTCTGCACACCCCGTATGCTCAATATTCAACTCTAGAACTTAAGTGGTTCTCAGTCTCTTCCTGCCTCGTAGAGAGCCCGTGCATACATGAAATATATATCCTGAGATTTAACAGACTCCCTCCTCCAAGAAAATTAGAACAACTAGGACTGTCGACATGCATATGTGGAATTGTTCCCAAGGTTGACGAACTCACAGTTCGTGGATCTAGCTTAAGCCACCACAGGGTGCAAGCATTTATGAATACAAAACATGTCCAATCCATACTTGATTAAATACATAATTTAAATGAGAATAAAGAGATATAGTATAACCATTAATCAAACATACACATCCCTTGGTCCTTCACAGTATATCCCTTTTCATTACATAATTACAACTTAATTTCACAGGGTATGAGAATACTTATCTATTACAAGTTGCATCCAACCAACTAACTGTGGGTGTGTGCCTTTCTAACCAACCATAGGCTCAGAGGAATTCATTCTTATCAGTCTTTCCACCCCCATGCCAAGCCATGATATCACTAGGGAATTTATGCCATCTCTCAGAAAAACTCTCTTTGTCACAACAACCCTGCGAGGTTTATCAAATGCTTCCTCAACATCAAGCTCTCATTCAGGTCCTTTAGGTCGTGTTCTCGACACTACCTTTGGGTTCGCACATATCCCTTATGATATTGTGCTATTGTCCTCCTGTCTCCTCTCTTTTTGTGTCTCTATATGTATCTTACCTTCCCTTCTCTGGAAGGTTTCTGACCTGTCATGTTCCTTCTGTCAGGAGGAAGCTCAGGTCTGGAGGTCTTTGTGGTACTTTGAGATGACATCCTGTAGTTCGACCATGATTCCATTGATGGGGGTGGTTGATAATTCAACCATTGGTACTTTATTCATTAACTGATTTATTTCCTCTAGAGATATCATGGATCGTACTTCAAGTCTTCACCCCCCAATAGTTAGTTATGGGAAGTTTAACAATAATACATTTACATTGTCCACATGCCTTAGCATGGTAATACTATTTTATGATTAATTACAAGCTAGGGGAAATAGGGGTGTTACAAGATTTATGAGAGGAACAAAAGGAATAATATACTGAATACAATAACACATAGATACAGAGAACAACAATAGATATCTAGTGAAAAATAAATTTTATTGAATAAATAAAATAGGATGATATTGTAAAACTACAGAACTGAAAACACCTTGCTCGAATGGTGGTATCTATCTCTGATAAGGGATGTAGCTTCTACATGCATCCGTATAAGAAGAATGATTACAATGAGGCTCCAAAGGCCCTTTTAATATTACTCATGAATGACAAAACCCTAACCCTAGGAGATGAAATGCCAAACGTTATGTGGGCCCTGATGGGTAAGTTGGTACCTCAACTTCTCGGGGTTATAACTTTTGCATATGACCTCTGTTTAGGCACGTGATAGCTTGTTTGAAAGTTCTTCTCGAGAGCTACAAACGTTTTCATCAAAATATGAGTTTGACTATAGTTTGACTGTGGAAAGCCAAAAAATCATTGTTTAGGGCCCCAAAATGGCCCTAGAAGTACAAAAAGATCTACTGACATGAAAAATTCCAAAATAAGCCAGTTGGACTAGGTGGATGGCCACAAGTCTCCACCTAGAATATTTGTATGTATTTAGAAAACCCCAAAATTGTAGAACCCACAGTTAAAAAGAAGTACAAAAGAACATGTTGAACTAAAAACTGTGAAGAGGAACTAGTTGGAATAGGTGGGTGGCCACCAATAGCCACTTGGATCATAAATGGGGCTATCTAGATGGTTAGATGAGATTCATTGATTCCTTAGTATCAAGTGCACTTTGAGAATGTTGTGATATTATAGTGGTTTTGAATATACTTTTGACTATGTTATATCTCTAAAGTCTTAGGAGAATGTGCATCATGAAGTGTGTTGTATTTCTGAGAATTCATATAGAGAATATATGAAGTTTGGTGGTTGTCATATATATCTATATATATATTCTTTGTAATGCATGCCTCTGTTGTAATGGAATAACATTAGTAATAAAGATGTGAAAATTTGTATCTCTTTTGTGTCTATCATGTATGAGTTGGATATGGGTGTGCATTGTTTTACTTCTTAGTCATAATAATTTGTCAAATATGAGTTGCATGAATTCCAACCCTAATGGATCTTTGTGTGTTTATCCTTCATCCATATCACAAGACATTGTGGTCTCTATTATCCTCTCTACATATTAGATGAGACCTTCCTCAACCTTGGACGAGGAATGATATGTCGATGCTTTGGGGTTTTTGTTGGTCAACTCTAGAGGAACCCTTGGTCTAAACTCCCCAGTGTTAAGAAGGATGCACGCAAGCATGGAACAAAATTCCATCACCTCCTCTAGCTTATACAAATCAAGTAAAGGGGATAAAAACTATATATACCATTCAATCTTGAATTACCTCATGCATGTGGTATAATGATTTTCAAGTTGAAGATCAACGATTTAGATTTCCGCATAGGTAGATCAAGGGTTGTTGAGTGCCAAACTCCAAATGGATATATATTTATCTACAAGAGTCAGAATCAGGTCCAAGATACCTCATTGGAAAGGCACAGAGGAGAAGAATACATTGAAAGATGACTTCAGTCCAAACTAGTGATAGAAAATCCTAGAAAACATAAAGAACATAAGGTCACAAATTTAATGTAAAATTGAATTTCCAATGTTTAAAAAGACATATTTTGATCTCTCAAAGATGAAATCAAGCCCATGATAGCATCAGAAAGCTAGAAGAGAGAAAAACATAATGTTACAACTAGTATTGACATATTGAGGGAAAAATCCAAAGAAAATTCAGAAAACATAAAGAGGCATGAATTGAATGAAAAATGCATTGTGAAATATTCAAGCAGTCGCATCTCGAACTATAGGAGACAAAATCGTACCTGCAAGGGAAGATTAGAAAGACTAAGCAGAGAATAAGAAGTTGGAGTGATCTTATTTAGTAGCATGACACCATAAATTCCCAAAATAACTCAGAGAACATAAAAGGATACCAACAAGCAAAGTTAATGATATTTTTAAAAAAATATCACTCATGAAGAACATATAGATCAAGAATAACTACTCAGGAGTCTCTTCAACTTCTTTTTATAATGCATACATATTCATCTATGAAAATGTAAAATAAATTTGAAGTACATAATGAAAAAAAAAGGGGAAATGAAATGAAAAGTCACAAGAACTAACAAGTCTCTCTTATCTTATAAAAGAGAACTTGTTGAATGTAATAAGGGACTTTTTCCCCATTGTATAGATGGATAATAATTTATTTTCTAGATATATGAAAAGAAAAAGGGGTTTTGAAGTCATAACTATTATCAAATCTATTTGGGACTACTCCACTAATGTGTTTGTTATTTAAGTTTTTTTGAATGTTGATGATATGAACTATTTCTATGATTAGTATTTGGAATGCCTATGTTGTTGTGATTTATTCTGAGTACATGGATGATGTTACATGTCTTATTGACAACTATTTGTGTTAATATCTACAATATTACTGTCTTAACATATTTTTTTCTGCTATGAACTAATTCTTTTGTGTTGGCACCCAAACGTTTGGGTTAATATCACACACATGCACAAATGAAGTTGTGCACGCCCATTCCATTTTTGCGCACACCCAAGCATATGCACGAGGATTGACAAGAGGTGTGCATTGGAACAAGTTTTGGAAAGTTTTCTTAATGCATGCTAAATCTCATTTCTGAAACTGTGTGTCAGTCTGAGTTTTGGATGTGCACTAGAAATCAAGAAGACACACGACAAAATAAATAAAGGAATCGTCAAGAAATATTCTGTAATGATTAGTGCCGAAAACACAAAGGAACATGGAGCAAACAAGAGATGATATGGTGGGGTATTTAATATTTCGTCGATTCCATAAAGTATATGTGGAGTGTAGGAAGGTGGGAGAAGTATGCAAAAGTGTTAGTCAATAGAGAAAGTGGAGCAGAAGTGAGAGAGGCAGAGCTCCAAAGCCAAGAAAGCTATAAAATGAAACAAGGATGACAAAGAGAAGGTTTTTGTTGTTTTCAAGTTTATTTCATTGGGTCATTTTTGTTGATGTGATCGCTCTAATTCTTTGCAGTACTGTAATGTTGTAATGCTTTTAATTGTAAGTCTAAGTCTGTCATATGTCTAAGTTATGAAAGGGAACACATGGCATAATGTATTGTAAATCTTGGGAATTATGTAAAGAGGACATGAGACTTTGTTGATGTAAAGTATGTTTTTCTTAATGTATGCATTTGTTTGGTGCTATGAGGAGAATAATAATGTTGCATTGATTTTGATCTATCATGTGTTACTCATGTGGTATTTGGATATGTGTGTGTATTGTTTTTAGATATTAATAATGGTAAGTTCTCAACTATGGAAAGTATGAATGTCAACCAAAATGGATCTTGGTGAGTTTATACCTTCATTCCCTACACAAGACAAGATGGTCAGTGTGATACTCATAGAATCTTGAGTGAGACTTTCTTCATCCTTGGCTGAGGATTGATATGTCGATGCTTTGGGGGTTTTGTTGGTCAATTTTTGATGAACCCTATGTATTAACCCCATAACTGATCAGAATTTTATGAGCATAATGAAATGAATGTAGATTAGTAAAAGATTTTTAACACAAAATAATAGAGATACAGTAAAACTAGTTTTCTATTCAATAAGGAAATAAGCTTAAACTGTAAAATGCAGTGGAAAACAAGCTTGCTGGAATGGTGGTGACTTATCTCTGAGAAGAGATGTGACGACTACACTCATTTGCAAGAAGACGATTACAATGAGGCTCTGAAGGAATTTTTTACAATAAACCGAAATGTCACAAACCCTAGATATCCAAGAAACCTAACCCTAGGAGATGAAGTGCCAAAAGTCATGTGGGCCCCGTTTTGGTAAGTTAGTACATCAACTTCCCGGGTTGTAACTTTTACATACGATCTCCATTTGGGGCACAAGATAGCTCATTGGAAAGGTATCGGTGAGGAGATTCATTTTGGGGTCTTGAATATAGAATCTCAATCTCAAAAAAACTTCATTTAGGTCCTCAAAATGGCCCCGAAAGTTAAAAAATGCTAAAAATAGTAAATTACCAAAATTGCCAAAAAACTATTTTTAGCTAGTTGGAAAAGGTGGGTGGCCACTGATATCCACTTGGATCAATCCTCCCTCCTTAGGAAGCAATGGTATCAATTTCATTGATTTCCCCCATCAGATGAGAACATTTATGTTCAATTTGGCCGTGGGTGAGCCACTTGCCTTGGTGTAGGAGCTTCCCTGCTTTGATGACTCGATACAGATGGATCCTTTGTTATCGAGTGCCCTTGATATGTGTGTCCACAATATGATCATTGGATTCTTATTGCATGTAGTCAGGTTTGAGCTATGTTGGTGTCAACTGCTCTTCTGTCTCTGAGGTGTCCAATAATGGTGGGAAATATGGCCAAAGGAGAGCCACGTTGAAGATTGGGTGGAGGCCAAGGAAAGGGGGAATGTTGAGCTCAAAAGAATTGTCATCCACAGCCTTGGTGATGGTGTAAGACCCATTACAAAGTGGGAGAGGTTTCTGATGGGGCCCTGTAAGGATTTATTTATGCATGTGAAACCAAAATTTGTTTCCCACTTGAAACTTATGTGGCACCCGTTGTTGATCATGGTGTTGCTTGTACTTGGAATTAGACTTATGTAGACTATCCTAAACCTATTGGAGGATGTGATGGGTCCATTCAATGAACTAGGTGGCTTTTTAATCTTTTGGTGGAGCAAGAGATGAGTCGGTCGAGGTGGCCGCCAGGGGTAGTGCAACATACATGGGGCCCAATGGTTGGAATCTCGACCCCACCTGAAAGGGGCTGTGGCCAGTTGAGCTATGTAGGGCTTGGTTGTAGCTATGTTGGACATAGGGAAGACTCACATCCCATGTAGGGAGTTGTTTTTAATTGTACATGCGCAGGATATGTATGATCATCTGATTGATGACCTCAGTTTGGCCATATGTCTGGGGTTGGAAGGTAGTGGATTTGGTGAGCCTGGTATCTAGCAGTGACCAGAGGCTCGACCAGAATGTGCTGAGGAATCGACTTTCACGGTTTGAGATAATGGTTTTTAGGATCCAAAAATGTACCCATACTCATTCAAAGAAGATCTTGGTAGTGGCTTCTATTGTGATGTTCTTCTTACATGCAGCTAAAATCACCATCTTGGAAAAGTAATCAAAAACCACAAAAAAATGGTCATTTCACCACTTGGTGGACAGGAGGCCCGACATGTAGTCCATTGGGATGGATTCCCATGTCTTGTCAAGAGTAGGAAGAGGGGTGTACAAGGCTTGTTTCTTTTTGGTCGGTTTGGCAATAACACAGATGGTGTAGTACCTGATATACTTGTTGACATCCTGTCAAAGTTTCGACCAGTAGAAATGTTTCTGCAACACTGCCACTATCTTTTCGATGCCAACGTGTTCTGCCAACTCACTATAGTGAGCTTCCCAAATTAGCTTCACATGCTCACTTGATGGAATGAAAAGATGGCCCAAATGACACAAAAACCCATCCTGAAGATGGAAATTAGCGGCCACTGAGTTGGCGCCGAACATTTGGTAGGTGGTGGAGAAGTCAAGGTCTCTCTCATAGAGGTGGGGCCATCCAGAGGTCTTGTGGCCAAAAGATTCTAGCACTATGGTGAGTGTCGTGAATGGAGGTCGACTGAGGCAATCAGGAACTCAGTTGGTACTTCCTATTTTATACTTGATGTTGAGGTGGAATTGTTGTAAGTATGTGGACCTCTTATGATGGCGGTCATTCTGCAATTTTCCTTAGATCTGCATGAACTATAGTTTCTTATGATCAGTGTGGATGATTGTCTCCTTCCCAAGAATGTAATGTATCCACTAGAAGAAAAATTTCACAATGGATTACATTGCTTTGTCATAAGTAGGGTACTTACAGACAAAATATGATAGTGTCTCACTATGATATTCCACGAGGTGGTCGTGTTGAGTGAGAATGCCACCCACAACATAGTCTGAAGCATCTATCTCGATCTCAAAGAAATGTTGCAGGTCAAGTAATGAATGTACTGGGGATGAGAAAAAATGATTCTTCAAGTCCTCAAAGTCTTTTTTTTTGGGACAGGCCCCACACAAATTTTTCCTTACTTCCACCCTGGTTACTTGGCTGAGGGACCATACGATATGAGAAAATACCAACACGAACTTGCGATAGAAATTGGCAAGGCCCAAGAAGCTCTGAAGTTCAGTGAGTATGGTTGGGGCTTGCTAGTCACAGATACCTAGATCTTGGCTGGATCCACATGCACACCATGTTGATCAATGATGTAGCCTAAGTAATGGACCCTGTCCATGTCAAAGTAGCATTTTTCCAAGTTTGCATATAGTTTGTGGTGTCACAGGGTGTGCAGAACTTGTTGAATATGTTGCAAGTGTTTCGCCCAAGTCTTGTTGTAGATGAGGATGCCATCCAGATACACCACTACAAAATTATTGGTGAAATATCGTAGGATATCATCCATTATCTTCATAAAATTTGTTGGAGCATTTGTCAAACCAAAGGGCATGATCGACCATTCAAAAAGGCCTTCTTTTGACTTGAAGGAGGTCTTCCATACATCTATTTTTTCTATTGGGACCTAGTGGTAGCCATACTCTAGATCAATCTTACTGAAGTATTTGTCCCCCGTGAGTTGATTAAGGAGGTCGTCGATTCGGGGAATCAGGTACTAGTTTCAGACTGTGATTTTATTCAGGGCCCAACAATCAACTTAGAGTCACCATGTCCCGTCTTTCTTCTGCACCAACACAATTAGGCTCCCACAAGGCAATGATATGGGATGTATGTTCCCCTTGTGGAGATGTTCTTGGATCTACCTCTTGATCTCCTCATTTTCTAATAGAGAGCAGTGGTAGACTGGCCCATTGGGTAGTGGTGCGCCTGGGGTCATATTGATGGGATACTTGACTTGGAAGTGCAGAGGTACCCCTGTAGGATAAGAGAAGATATATGAGTTTTATTCCACGATCTTATCCACTTTCTTATGTTGTGTGTAGATACTAGCCATAGAGGCCCTGGATGTGGCTGTGATCTTTTACTCACTCTGAGAGCAAATAATGAAGAAGAAAAATTTCCTGGTCTGGGAGATGACCTTCCTACATTACTTGGTAGATCTCAAGGAAATAACACTAGGAGGGACTGCCTCAGGTATCCTATACAATTTCTTGTTCAAAGTAATAATAACACTACAAGGCCTAGACTCATATACAACATGAAGATTCCATAAATAAGGTTGTCCCAAAAGAATATTACAAATTTTGAGAGGAGAAACATCACACAATGCCTCGTCTTTGAAGGGATTGATGTCGTACGACAGTCAACACTGTTGGCTGATGCAGAGATCACTTCCTTAGAAGAGTTGTTCAATGGTGTAGGGTTGTGGGTGCAGTGCTGTCGGCAAGGCTAGACGCTTGAAAACCTCTAATGAGATGAGGTTATTATGGCTACAACTATCAACAATGAAGTGAAATGGGGTATCTAGGGGTGTGCAATGAGGGTTCGATCCTAGGATGAAGAGAGAGGAGACCACACCAGGAGGAACTATGGAAGTGTGTGTTGTGCCAGAGAGGAGAACATATGAGGATAGGCCTATGAAGAGGTGTGACATTGATAATAGGGTGTACAATAGGGATACCAGTACTATTAGTAGTAGGAGAAGTAGTGGTAGTAGAAAGAGGGGCATGATAGATGAAGTGTGAACCCCTTGGTTGTTGTGGAGTTTTGAAACCTTAGAGGAAGATGAGGCATAGAGGCGCAAGAGAAGGAGAGGATGATGGATTCCACCCTAGTGGTGGAGGAGAATAATTGGCGATAGAAGATGGTCTTGCATGGTTGCAATTAGGAAACTCTTTAAGTTACCTCACAAGAAATGTCAGAGGAAGACGGACTTACCCCCCTTGAACCACCACCCTTATGAATCTGTGATAAAAGCACTTTGAAAAATATTTTGTTAACTCTTAGGAAGTGACATGCATTAGTTTATTAACCTAATTAACATCACAGATCATAATCAAAGATAGATAAGCGTAGTAATAACAAGTGATTATGTACCCTGAGCACTTAACACTTAGGAATGTGAGTTAAGTCTAACATTCGTTTATCTTTTAACCTAATTAAAGTATTTAAACAATCAAATTATATATTCATTACACATCATGGTAAAAACACTAAGCAAACTCATAATAGAAATGACATAACACAAAGAAAACCATGAGACACCAGATATACGTGGTTCACCCCAGGTTGGGGCTACGTCCAAAAACCGCTTTGCCTCTTTATTATTCGCTAAAATATTACATTCAGTCACTCATGTGCACTAATATACATAGTCAAACTCCACATCAGACAGGAGATCTATGCACTAAGCACTAGATCCTCCTTCCAAAACTAGGTCAAATGCACAGAGCCAAACTCTCTATCACAACACTTAGCACCTTCTACAAAATCACAGTTTAGCACAAATCCTCGACGCACATACATTCCTTTGTAAAAATCACTCCTAACTTCTTATTCTATAATACATTCCTCTTATTTATACTTTACAAAATCTTACAATAGGGCTTAAACATGGTGAGAACCCATGGGTTGACATCCCATAAACCCATTATAAAACCATAGAGGACCCCTTACTAGGTCCACATAACCCTCAAAATAGGTAAGATCCGCGATCTCACCTCTGTCTGGGTGCTCCTACTTCAATCAACGCATAGAAGTCCAAAAGTGGGCCAAAACTAACCAAAGTTTCCCCAAAACTTGGTCGAGCGCCAACAAGGCCCCAACACTCACTTGTGACTTGTCCCGTGTCACTCAGGTCTAGACAATGCTTCTTCAAAAGTCTTTATATTAACTCAATATGCTTGGACTCACTATCTCACCTAAGCCTCTTGCTCAACGAGCTCCTGGACTGTCTTCTCTATAACAGGCCCTTCTAGGTGTTGTTCTATTACTTCAACTACTTGGTCTAGTTGTGAACCCTAGCTACTGATCTCCTCGAACACCTTGCAAGATTCTCCCTTCACAAGTTGTAACTTTTGTGTTACTTCCATCACCTTACCTTGAAGGGAAGTGATCTTCTACTGTACTATGCTTTTCTCCTGGGATCTCTTCATCCTTTCCACTGCTGTGAGTAGCTTCATCTACACCTGCAATGAGAATGCTTGTTGTTGCACCTCTTGTAACTAAGATTCTAGATTTTTTAACCCTGTATCTTTAGCGAGGCATTCATATGTTTGGGTGATTTTGTCTCTCAACTATTACATGCTGAGGCAAGGGATATTATACTCGCTACTGTGTTTTTGGCGGTCTCCTCCCTTTGGTCATGCACCTCATGTGGGGTGCTCGACACTGTTCGGGACTCAAGTTCAGCTATCCTATCCTAAAATTGTTGGAGGGTCTCTGTGAGCTTCACTACTTGAGCTTCGATAGACTCTTTCTCCTCATGTACCATGCCTGGCACATAGAGACACACTTTACTTATTTACTTCTTATTTGACTATGGCCTACTCTACGAGTAGCTTCTCTTTCTTTTTCTGTAGCTAGGCTTCACCAATTCTCTTTTCCTCTTGAATATTTACCTAAAGATCTTCTTTCTCACTTTCATAGGCAACTACATTGTCCTGCGTTGCTCTTAGATGAACTAGAACTTCATATTTCTCCTTTTGAAAGGCCTTTATATCCTTCTCTTTCTCTTCTTGATCTCTCTAGAACCAATATTTTGTTTCATCAGCAAGCCTTCTTAGTTGGGATGCTCTTTCAACTTTTATTTCTTTTTGTTCTTTCCTGTATTCCTTCAACCCTGCCTCCAATACTTCAACCTTTCCTGGAGGTATTCCTTTAAGGTTAACCTCAACATCCAAGTTGGGGCTAGCCTGTACTGCTTCGAGGGTGGGAAACTTGATGCTATACTGGGGGAGGGTGATCCAAATCCTTGGTTCACCCAGTGGAGGTGGTTCATCCTCTTTGGTTTGTCATGAGGAAGGTGCAAATGGTGCAGTAGGCACTGCATGGACCAAACGAACAGCCTGTTGCACTTCCTTCAATTCCATCTCAATTTTTTCATACAACTCTTTCTTTTTCTCTTCGTATCTCTATAGGATGTCTTCAGAGACGTCCTCCATAGCTCCACAGACCAAACTAATTTCTTCATCAGTGAGAGTGGCTTCCAACTGTGGCTTATTGGCATGCATCTTCTTCCTTGTTGAATGTTTATTCAGAGTAACTTTCCTCTTCTATGGGGTCACTATCATAATAAGGGGATCTTTAGGTGGAGGGGTGGTAGCTCCACCTCCTCCTTTCTCTTCTTCTCCTTCATCTCCTCCTCCATGTTATTCTTCTTCATCTGCTCCTCCTCCTGGTGAGCCAGACCCATTATCTCCAAAAATTTTCTCTTCATCCTCTTTGTCACTCTCTATGTCCTATACTTCAATCTGATTTTTTTGTTTCTTCATCCCACTAGACGGTCTGACATGTTCATCTCGCATGAGAATTGAGCTTCCTATAGTGTCAGTGTCAGATAAATCTACATCGGCAACAGGCACAAGAAATTCTTCTGGCCATTCCTTTATGATCTATTCCATATCTTCATCCGAGAGCTTATATTATGACAACAAGCTTTCCTGGTGCTCATCTCTTCACGTGGTGATGTTAATGAAGTGGGGATTAGCACATAACTTTGTTATGCTCTAGTACTGATGCAAAGTACACGGTGTCATACATGGGAATGCTTCAATGGAGACTTTCAACTGTTGATAATACCTGTGAAACACAACATTAGACTTCCACAACTTCATCATATCATTGGTATACCATAGAGTGGAAAACAGAGTGACCAAGGGCTCTGTAATCTTGATCTCTGGGAAAGTATCTCCTTCAAGCATTTTCCAAGCCATAAATGCAATAAATATGATCATCCAATTGTAGTGAAATTCATATCCCAAGTCCCTGGCTTCACAACAATCATTTTCTAGCTCATTGACGAGGTAGCTCGCCCAGTTCATCTGCATGCCCTCCACACACTTTCCTGCTAGGTCCACCATGAACCCGGTGACCTGTGTGGGGTAGTTCTTCCTCACTATCTTACCAACTAAGAGTTGAAAAGAAAGGTGCACTGCACCATCCTGTATAGAGGATACCTTGTAACCTCGCTTCCCTTTTTCTACCTCTCCATAGGCTTCTTTGATGCGCTTCGCCAAAGATCGATCTGAGGTATTTCCGGGATAGAAATATTGTGGTTCAGGACCCTTCACACTTAAACCTGTGATTTGGTGGATCAGCGTCAGGTCCACAATAATTCTTATGTTGAGCCATAGGTATCCACCATGATATCATGAAAAAAGGATTTTAACGCAAGCGTTAACCTCCTGGTGGCAACCAAAATTGGGAATCTTCATTATGTTCAACATGGTTGATTGCACCAACCCCTTGATCCATGGCTACGAGATGAGGCAAGGTTTATTTCCAGTTGTCTTCGTTAGAGAGTGGTGAGGATCTAACATGGCATAGTTCTTTCAATCTCCTAAGTTGAAGTCACTGTGCTTCAACAGCGGGATCTGCCCCAACTGAATCCCTACTATGTGAATTCCTTTCAGAATGTACATAGTGAACATGGGTACTCAAAATCATGAGGCATACTATCATGTTTAACAATGATGACAAGAGGCAAAATATATTCAGGTAATATTGATGAGATCTACTTCGTGTTAGCCAGATCACCATGATGCTTACTTATGTGCTTAGCTACGGGGTAGATGCGGGTGGAACGACGTCCAATCGAAGGGGAAGCCTATAGTCCGCTAGTCAACAATGCCTGAATACCTTCAAATACCAGTCTTTCAACCATGATCTTCCTAATAAATTCCTCGATAGACTTCTCAAGATCGCTAAGTTCACCTGACATTCTATCTTTTAATAGACCACAGGTAGACAAATAGACAGGCAGGTTATACTTTCGATAACGACAGACAACTCAATTTGACACTTGGAAAATTCTTTGCTTAGCTTAGTCAGTCACAGGTATCAAAAAGTTGTCCCATCATAATGACTAATGAGTTAAATAAGCGAGATGGTCATGACGGATCTTCTAACAGATAGGAAATTACTTCCATTAATGTAAATCTATCCATTATGACATGGTATTAATGTCCAAAAGAAGTCCATAAGCCCATAAATGTGTTTCCTAACTATTTTGGAGCATCATTATAATGGTTGGGACACCTCCAAAAGTCATATAACTTCGCTAGGGCGAAGTCCAAATCTGCATGGACCTGTTGTTCCAACGAGGTTCAAATCTTGGAAACCTGCCTCCTGCAAGGTTCTAGTATGCGAAGTCTTCTATTTGGTTTCTGTAATTTCTTGTATCTTTTCCAACTTAGACTTATTTTTTTTTAGCTTCCTTGCCTTCTTTCCTGTGATCTGAGTCTCTTTAAATGTTTCTGGAACCCTCTTTACATTTTTATTCTTATCTTCCCCTAGTGTAGTGGCTTCGCACTATTGAGGTACCCTCAAAGGTCCTGAAGTTAATATCCCTTTTCTTAATACTTCCTGCGTGGGTGCACTTATCTCTTGTATACATAGGTCCTTTAAGCCTTCTTGCATTATTTCAACCTTGATAACTAATTATTTTTCTTTATGTTCCTCCTTTATTGTTACTTTTCTCTGTTGCTTCAACTTATCCTCTCATTCTTCTCTTAGTCATTCTATTTTCCTAGCTATGAAATCCCTTAATTCTTTATTTTTCTTTTCTCTAGCTTCTTCCTCTGCTTTCCTTCTGATCTGATCCTTCAAAATCCAAGTTTTACCTAACAAAAGTGGGAAAGGGGTGTTGTCCTCCAAAAAACTAATGACTTCAAATTCTTCTTTGGTCGATGTTGCATGAAAATTAATAGGTACAATAGTTACTCTTTCACATAAAGTTATCATATTTCCCTTAAACAAGGTTATCCTTCCTAAAGAAGGTACCATAGTAGGCTTTCCCAAAACTTCCCAAGTTTCTTCTGTCATAATATTCACTTGTCTTTCTTCATCCAAGACTATATTGTCTATGTCGAAGTCTTTTATTCTTGCACTTATGCACTATTTTTCTTTTAGGGTTTCTAGTAAAATGATATCTTTATGAGCATTCATCATTTCTTTCAACTGTATTAATGTAGTCTGAACTTCCTCTAACCTTTTCTCTTTATGAATTTCTAACATGCCCTTAGTCTCTTGAATTTTTTCATATTTTTCTTGTCTTATGCCCATCCCTTCAACTTTAGCAATAATCCTTGGACAATCCTCAACCTCATGACCAACAACCTTACAACAAAGACAAATAGGTCCTACCCCAGGGCATTCCTTTGCAATATGTCTCGGATTCTTGCAATTATAACACAAAGTCAATCCTCTTTTTCTCTTAAATGTTCCCCAATATTTTATGTACTATGCACATCCCCTAGGATCATAGTGTTGGACCTACAATCTGCAAAAATTCTTTCTAGGTTCCTTCATCCACTTATTAGTCCAAAAACTCTTTCTATGCATAGGAATAACATATCTTTCTTTTTTTCCATTACATTTACTCAAATCAACTCTTTCTTTTAATTGCGCCCTAGCCTTCAGACTAGGACAAAATCTATTAAACATACTTAAGTTCATGTTTTCAAAAAAAAAATTCACTTTTCTCTTACCAAAGCATAAAGCTTGCTTCTTTTATAATCTTACCTCTTTTCTTCAGAACAACTTGCGTTCCTAGCACAAAGCTTCGCAAGTCAAGTAGAGTATTGTGCACTTTAGCAGTAGATATACACACATAGATTCTCTTTTTATTTACTTCAGTTCCTGGAAATCAAAGTTTCAAGTCTTGGCATTGAAACCATTTGTTGGCACAGGGGAAAACCCAGGGTTCAATGCTTAACAGTGCACCAACAAAACCCTGACTACTAGCCCTTTTAACAACACCCCGCGAAGCCAGCGAAGTCTAACCTGAGGTAGAAGTAGGGGGGTTATAGGATGCAAGGTTTGTAACCAAGATGGGACACGAACCTATGATAAAATCACTTCACAAAATATTCTATTAATGCTTAGGAAGTGACATGCATTAGTTTATTAACCTGATTAACATCGAAGATCATAATCAAAGACAAATAAGCACAGTAATAAAAGTTGATTATGTACCCTGAGCACTTAGAACTTAGTAGTGTGAGTTAATTCTAACATTAATTTATCTTTTAACCTAATTAAAGTACTTAAACAATCAAACTATATATTCATTACACATCATGGTCAAAGAACTAAGAAAACTCATAACAGAAATGACACAACACAAAGAAAACCATGAGACACTAGATATACGTGGTTCACCCCAAGGTGGGGCTATGTCCACAAACTATTTCTCTTTATTATTCGCCAAAATATTACATTCAGTCACTCCTGTGCATTAAGCCACGTAGTCGAACTCCGCACCAGACAGGAGATCTGTGCACTAAACACTAGATCCTCCTTCCAAAACTAGGTAAAATGCACATAGCTAAACTCTCTATCACAACACTTAGCACCTTCTACAAAATCACAGCCGAGCACAAAGCCTCCACACACATACATTCCTTTGCACAAACCACTCCAGACTTCTTCTAGAATACATTCCTCTTATTTATACTTTACAAAATCTTACAATAGGGCCTAAACATGGGGAGAACCCATGGGTCGACATCCCATAAAACTGTTACAAAACCCTAGAGGAGCCCTTTCTGGGTCCACATAACCCTAAAAATAGGTTGGATCCATGATCTCAGCTCCATCTGGGAGATCCTACTTCGATCAGCACGTCGAAGTCCAAAAGTGGGCCAAAACTGACCAAAGTTTCCCCAAAACTTGGTCGAGGGCCAACACACCTAACAGTTAGACCAAAAGAGTTAGTTCAATATTGGAGATGGAAAATCATGATAGTATCTTGAGGTTACCTATATTCCATGGAATAGGGAAGTATGATACAAAATACCATTGGTTCACATGCGAAGTGATATGGTCTATGAAGAGGATCATAGATGAAGTAACCAAGATTGTGTAGCTGGAAACCATGTTTAGGGAGAGAGCCTTGATTTGGTACATGATGTACAAGGCCACTACGTTGGCAATACAAGTGAGGTACCTGACAAGCATAAACTGATATATTATTAAGGATTTCCATAAACCTAAGTTAGAATGTCAGTGTATTACAAAATTCAAGGAGATTAAGTAGAAACAAGAAGAAATTGTGTCAGAATATGACCAATGATTCAATATTTTGTTGGCTAGGCTGAAATTACATATACATTACATACAACACAGAGAATGGTTCATTGTAGGGTTACTCCCCTATATCTGAGTCTCGATCATGCAACAAAAGGTGACAACTCAAGCAGAGGCCATGGAGATCGGGATGTGTTTGGAGGATACACTATGAGGGGCATACACATCGATATGATTAGAACATGTGAATTTGTAATTGGCCAATATGATGATGCAACTACAAGACATGGAAAATATGCAAGTCATGTGAGAGAACATATGGTGTACCACATGTCTATGAAGGGGAATTGCATGGATGAGTTCCCTATTCTTAGAAACTATGCGGTGATAGGAGAACCGAGTCCATTTCCAACTGGGTCTCATATGTAATGGTGTGAAATTAAGAGATAGTGGGGCCATGTACCACCCCACTGAAAAACTTTGGAGAAGTATCAAAAGACACATCATATTGCATTCTATGAATTCTACAAGTTCGTGGGACATGATATCAACAACTGTCGGTCACTCTAGTTGATGCAATACAATATTCGTGATGCATTTCGAGTAAAATTAAAATAGAAAGGTGGTGATTGTGGTGGTTCCGGGAGAGGAAAATACCAAGTATGTCCCAGAGGCAGATATTGGAGTGGTCACGAATAAGGATATGGAGAATATGGAGGAAGACCCCCCACTTTTTTCAATTGTGGAGAGATTGGTCGAGTATCAAGGTTTTGTACCAAACCACATGTGCTTTGTGCATATTATTATATCCCCAAGCATGTTATAGGGGATTTTCCCAACTTAGTGACAAAGTGGGAAGAAAAAATGACACGTTTCAAAATGGTGCATGTGGAGCCACGCGGAAATCAAGCAAGAGTGAAGATAGGAAGGGGATTCGAGTGGGATGAAATATCACGTCAAAATATAGAGGGGAATATTAGAAAGGAAACACAACCCCCTCCTAATTTTGATTCTTCCCAACAAAAGTATTTTCTGTGTGATGTGCTAAGATCCATGGAAGAAGAAAAAGTGTGTGAAGAGATGTAGAGAGTGACACAAATATCACTTGAGGATGCCTTGATCTATGATGAAGTGCAACGAATGACATAGAGTTTAGTTGAGGAGACCCAGATATGCAATGAGGTACAATAGGTGATACAAAGGTCACTAGAAGAGTCTCACGTCTAGGAAGAGTTGCAACATGTGACACAAAGATCATTAGAAAAATCTCATATGCACGAGGAGATGCAGCGCAATGCAGAGGTTGATGAAAGAAGGATGCGGACAAGAAGATATGCAACACACCAATCAAAGAGATATTGAGGAACATTTCCTTGAGGAGTTACAACATTCAAAATATAGAAGCATTGCTTGACTCGGATCACGAAACATAAACTAAAGAACAAGTAAGTAATTTATTCCATTTCTTCTTGATATTATCCAATGATTTTGATGTTATGAGGAAGTTGACGAAGACATTAGCTACTTGTATGGGGAAGGAGTTGAAAGATAAAACTATAGTAACCTATCTACCAAAAAGGGAGGTGTGCTAGGTCAGCAAGAAGAAATGAACTGGCAGAGAATTCAAGATGAGATCTGAGCTTGGTAGTTATAATATGGATGGAATCATGTTGGATCTATGTTCCAACATAAATATCATGCCAAAGAATTCCTTCAATTTGATGGGGAAACTGAATTTTTTCTGGTCACCCATCCAACTTGTGTTGGAAAAACAGTAAAAGATCTATCATATAGGTCGACTGGAGAAAGTAGAGGTGAATATAGAAGGGGTGAAGATAAATAAAAAACTAAAGGTCATAGAAATTATGGATGAATTTGATATGTACCCGACATTGCTTGGAATTGATTGGGCTCTTGACAGTTATGAAGTGATAAATATGAAGAAGTATAAAACATCATTTGAGACAAACACCTTATGTGTGATCTCACCTTTTGATCCTAATGAAGGGGACACGTTAAATGAGTCAGTGGATGAAGATGTGTGGAGCTCTATCATTGAAAACATTTATAAGATCATTGGGAACCAAGAAGACTATATAAACCCCACTATGGATGGAGAATTAAGTTGATGAAGCATGAATCCTGTAATACCCCAAGGACAAGCCCCAATTGTATTATGAATTGTAAACATGTTTTGTAGGCTGGTGATCCAAGCAATTATAAGATGGCAGGCTTATCTGTTAATAGGTCGGAGAGCCTAGATGCTTAAGGCCATGAGCTTGATTTTGTATATGTAATTATGCATATCATTAATAAAATATAAACATCGATGCGTGTAGACTGACCACGAAGAAAGAGTGATGGGAGACTAAGCTCCACTAGGTAGGGTAAGGGAAGAGGTTTGGGCCTAGAGGATAAGTTAGGGGGATTACTTATAAAGGAATAATATTTTATTATTATTTCCTAAAGGCTAAGGTGGACAATTGATCAGTGTTGTCCTAAGTTCCTAAAAGGGGGAACAAATGCTAAGTGGAGTGCATGCATTGCTAGGAAGATAGGTGTCAACCTGGGTGCATGCATTTAAAGCTGAAGAGTCATCTCGTGTTGGGGTTTCGCGGGCCTTTCTCCGTTAGGTTCACTTGTCATTTTTGGGAGCTTCCATCTAACCTGTTTGGGGTTCATTTCCCATTCTGCCATCCACCGTCAATCATGTTTTTCTCTATGATCGACCTCTGCATTTTCTTATCACACACCCTGAAACCAGTAAACAATGTGCTGACATGTATCTCCTGTGGAACCTGACACTTTGGTAATCACTTGAACCGTGTTGTGTCTAAGCGTTTTTTTGTTGTCATTTTCGGTGCCCATGTCCATTTTTTGTTGCTGTCGTCACCCTTGTGTCAACTAAGTGACGATGTTGTTGCGGTTTTCCTCATCTTGATGGATCTGAGCCAAATATTGATTGAATAAGCAGGTTCTTAGGCCTGTGGGCAAATTTATCTCCAGGTGAGAGAAGAGGTTGTGGATCTAAGAAGCAGGTTGTCAGTGTTGTGAGAAACTCTCTTCAGGTGAGAGAGTGTGCTAAGGAGGTGAGTTCTCCTGGAAGGGAGTCCCGTAGCTGCTACAGATCTCTGAGAATTTTGGTTCAGCCTGTTTTTGAAGACCAAGGAAAGGGAGGTGAAACATCTGATAGATTGTGTGATAGTGAAGGTTTATACTCCTGGGGTGGGACTTGCATGTGGGGAATGAGAGTCTGTGAGAAGTGGGAATAAGTGGCTCTTGGGAGAGAATCCTTCCTTTGAAACTGTGTGACTTTCTTGTTGAAATTGCTTAGCCTAGGAATCCCTTGTCCGATGGAGTTTAGTCCCAGCTCGAGGGTGACCTACTACTGAGAGTGATGAGTAGAGTGGTATAAGGATGGGAGTTTCATGGAAGGTCTGCATGCATTTGGTGGATTTTACTCCAGTTAAAATATAAGTATCATTATATGCTTAATTATAGGTGTTATACATGTCTAAGATTCTTGAATGTTATCATGTATTTTGTTGCATGTATAAATTGTTGTGAATTCCATTTGAGTCTGTATTGTAGAAGTAACTATGTGATAGTTTTGTTAAATTCATAAAATATGCATGTTCATATCTATATATGTATGTTCCACGGTGATGTTCCATAGTCCGTAATAGGTGGGGATGTCACAGATTGGTATCATATCTAGTCTGTGGAAGACAAGGTGTTTTGGAGTAGCGTTGCCCAATAGTGGGGTTGATGGATGGGTACGCTACAAATTGGTATTAGATCCAAGGTTTTCAACACTAATCCCTTATGGGCCATGTTAGTGGTAGTTGAAGAAAAAGTTCAGAAAATTAATTGTTGTCAAAATATAGAAAATTTAAGTTCAAGGCCAAGGTTTAGTCATTGAGCCTAGTGGGGTCGGATAAGTGGTCATTGGACCCAAGGATTTAGGTGGAAATTGCGTCAAGAAGACCCAATTTCGAATCTCAGAACATTCCTGAGTTCCAAGAGGTTGCCTTGGCCATTTTACAAATCTTAGGAGATGTAGGGGTATGGTAAAACCACGACAGAGGTGGTATTGGGCCACATAGTAATGTGGGTCATGTTAATGGGTCCTATATCCCTTTAGTTCAATAGCAGTAACCAAACCCGCCACAAGCCCAATTAGAATCTGCAGCGTTTAATGGTGGAATGGTTCTCCAGATATTGCAATCTGACTGAGTAATCGATGGGATTTACATTTTCTTGTGAAGGCCTCTACTTTAGTTCAAAATTTCTCATTTGGTATTTTCTCTTAGGTGGGACTGATACAATATTGTAATCCAGCATAAACCAACTTGGCAACAAAATGAGAAAAGGTTTCAAATATTGGAGAAGAGGTTGAGCTTGGGATAACCCGCTACTCAAGCATGCAAACAACAATTCTATACCACATGCCTAGTACTAATGCATTAACCATGTGAGAATCCAATCACTATCTGATATACTAATTATCAGAAAGAAAACACATATGCGATAAGATAATGGCAAGAAAAATAATTCACCTACTCTAATCATCCATCACATAATAACACAATGATTCATATTCATCATTAAATAAAAGAACTGTAAAACATTGCATCAGATAACTTAACAATAGATTCAATAGCTCTTACTCATTATAGCTTCCATTCATGAGACGAGATACGAAATAGTTCTTCTCCACATCCAATCACACATGCATTTGATGAAAATGTAACTTGTCTCTGGTCCAGAAGGACTTCTCAATTAAAGGCAACATCAAAATAATTCTTAACAAACCAGAAAAGGGAGTTTCTTGCAACAAACACCGACCCTTAACTAATCATTCGATGCTCTTATTTATAACATAAAATTAACTAAAAATAACGGCTAAAGTTTAGTTAAACAAAACAAAATTCTCCATGTGGCATTCTCTCCTAACAATTTTCCAACAATCATATTAAGATATTACTTTGAAAGAGTGAATTTTCTCATACTCCGACCAACTAATGAACAACTCCTCGCAGGTGTTAGAGTATGGGAACCTGTGTTGTTCCATCGGAGCTACATACATTTCTCTGATTTCCATTACATGCACCTGATACTTTTCTAGACTGGTACTTAACTATTGTAGCATAGCCCGAGCTCTGATCGGGTGTTCCATAAATTGTTGCACCTGTCCTGGTGTTGTGTCGGTCACCTTTTCTAGTCTTCCAACCCATGAAGAATATTACTTGGTGTGTGATTCAACTACGTCGTTCAATTCAGTAAAGTCGTCGGGCCTATCAAAATTAGGCAATCTGATATCTTTCATCACCCAATTGATCTTCATCCAGTGTCTCTCACACTTAGCCCATTTCCATTGAATCTCTTGGTTTGGTTCCCGAGACATATTTTCCCAATACTCGGCTGATATATTATGCGATCAAGATTTATTTCCCTCAACACCCAAATGTTGTTTTCTTCTTTATAACAGCCCTGTTGGACTACACCAATGTACTTGATTCTCTCTGCAACTTGTTGCACCTTCTCATACCACCACTCCATAACCTTGCATGTTGCGAGTGCCATGAGGGTGTCCTCCTGAAACGCAATGATTCTTGAGCTGAAAAAGTGTCTCTTGTTGGTGAACTTGCTATAGGCCTCCTTGAATTCTCTCCTTAAGTATACCGTATCCCGTGTGGTGTTTCTATAGTACTTAGATAAGTGGTGAAAATGTTCCAGTTCTTTTAGGGTGTCGTCCATATTCTTCTCATCCCTTTTGGCTCTCTCTAAGGTAGCATTTGATATCGCTTTCCCTACGCTGATAAGTTCGTACATCTTGGCATTTTCTATGTTTATCAAATTTTCCTCTGTAGTGATGAGGATGGAGCGATCCAAAGTGATCCTCCTCTTCTTAGTGGTCCTCTGGACAATAGCCTTCCTCTATCAATCATAGGTGAATGCATATATGTTGGCTACTCCATCCATAGGATCAAGAATCTCTTGATCTCCCCATGTGAGTGTATTTCATAGACCTTTTATGGTGTACACTTGTTCAAGGTCAGGTCCTTGAACTTTCTCGTTATGTTTTGAAGGCCCGACTTCTATTTTCCGTTCATCGAAATATTGGGCACCGATTAAAATAGAGGTGTCTAGTATGGACTCAATACTTACTTGTTCACCGACCGTTGAAATGTCGATCTCCTGCTGCGGATCTCTGTTATAACCCTAAAATGCACCACATAGGCTTACCTGGCATCATGACAACTCATGTCTCTTCCTTGCCAAAGCCATGCTGAATAAAACCTTGAAAAACCACTTAAATCAAGAAACCTGTGGCCTAACCTCTCACTGGGAGCGTTGGACCACTTGCTTACCTTATAATGCACGCGTTGGAACACGGGCTAGCCCACTACAACCCGCGTTTACCTAACAAAGCAAAAAATTAGGAAAGTTTCCGCCGGGACGAAAAGCTTTGGGTCAGTTAACTGAAACTCCCAGCCATGCATGGCCGAGAGTTCGTCTAAAACCATAGCTCCTTCTAGCCTATAAAAGAAGGGGTAGGGGTACTATTCAAAGGAGGAAAAATCATAGCAAAGAAACTCTGCCCAATTGCCGAATCCGTTTTGTCCCAACCCTTTAGCCTTTCCTCAAGCTTTAGGAGAATTCAAGCAAAGTAGTTGGAGGACAAAGAAGAGGAGGAGCCCAGGATCAGGATCGAGGAACGGTGGATGGTCTCTATAATCATTGTAAGTTGATTCATATTGATATTAATAAAAAGATACTTTTCCCGTCCCGAACACATGAGTCTTGTATGTTTTATTTGATTTGTGTTTAATCTCTAATCCTCTAGTAGAAGAATAGCATGCATGTGTAGTTTTGTCTTGATTGCAGGACCGCTTTTTGGAAGGAGCAGCAGAAGCAAGGAGATAAGAGCTCAATGGAGGATCTACACCAACCGTCGATAAAAAGGTTAGTTAATTCTTCCCATGTGTGCATGTGAAAAAGGATTTTAGATTCGGGTAGAAGGTTAAAAGTAGCTTATGAAGGGTCATGATCTGCATGTAAGTTTAAGCCCTAGCTTGCTAGTCCGTAGGGTAGAATACCCCACAACAATCTCCTTCCTTTGGCTCGCCCGATCCCAATTCATATTTTGGACTGTCCGCTTGGGTCTCCCACACATTAGGTACCTTGGTGTCTAGGATACTATCTACTTCCTTTTATTTCGGCAAGACTTCGTAGGTTTGAACCTTAGGAATAGAAGAAGATGTGTTTTCAGGTTTCTTTTCTTATTCAACATGCATGGGAGTCCCAAGAGATACCTTTGGGCTCTCATCCTCATCATATATCCTTATGAATTCACTCAAGGGATTTTATGTGTTGGTTTCCACCGATACCTGAACTATTTCTGGCTGAGTCTCCACACCTGCTAGTGATCCAATCGGTGGCGTCATGAATTCAAGGTCATCCAACCCAGAAATTTCATCAATATCTATAAATTTGAGGTCGCTTGTTCCCACTTGGCTTCTCTCTAGGTTATCAATAGGGGATCCTATCATTTATGATAGGTCTGGGTCATCTTATAGATGATCAAGCACCCACTATGCCCATTGTAACATGAGTAGTCCCCTTTCCCACACGTCCTGTGCCAAATGGATATCTTTGCCTTGCATTGGGGCTATCAAGGGGGCTTTAACTACTTCAAATTCTATCCTTTCTTCTCTTTTCCTAAGAGCTCCTTGAGCCGATTGTTTGAAGGTCACCACTTGTTCATGTAGGATCATGGATTTGAACCTAGTCATTATAGGATCATCCATCCTTGACACAACTTTATCCCAATAATAAGCATTTTCGGTGAAGATCTCATGTTCGAACCTGTCATGGGCATATGGCTAGTAGGACGATACTTGAGATGCGTGCTTATAAACTAGACCCTTTGGGTCGTGTTTGTGAAAATGACCAGTCTGAAATCGGAACTCCAATTGACTCAACCCTTCCTACTCGACTTCAGCTTTATCTTTTACCATGTAGAAACCTATATGAAATCCATAAGGTATGAATGCTCCCTTCTTATCTTTTACCAAAGTAGTGTTGTAACCTTCTAGGATGGTCTAGTAGAATATTTCCCCTACTAATAATTGATCACGGACTACATCGGTAACAGGTGTGGTGCTCTGGTGGCTTTGAAAACCCTGATGTAGGTATCACACTCATCTAGATACCAGTGACCAACTCTTGATATCATCTGTTTGGATGCATCCGATAGTCTTGGACACTCTTTCTTGAAAAGCATAAAATGAATACACGTGATAAATTGATCGCACATGAGAGAGTAGGATTTCTTGTACCTGGCACAGATGACATCCAATAAATAGGAAGCCATGTAGAAGGATGGAGTCTCTCCTTCTTTCAGCATCTGACCTTGTTGTATGTAAGTGCTCAGCTATTTGGAGATGATGGCACCCCAGTTAAACCTCTTCTAGAAATAGCTACAGTATAATCAAGAGGCATCCAAGCCTCTGAAAACCTAGAGCAATATTTCTCCCCATGCAACCGACATAAGAGCGCCATTAGGTAGATGTACGAATCCCTTAGGTTGGCCATCAGGTACCATCCGGAGGTCTGATTAGTGTACTTTTTATCCTCTCTCCACCATGAAGCCATTACCCGACTGGTGTCATGTTTCTCATAGAACTTTACAACAAAATTGGTGTTAAGTTGCTCCTTCGAGTCTCTGAGCTTATAGTAATTCTGCACTTCCACCGAAAGGAAAACCCTAACATGCTCGTCATTGACGTCATTGATCAAACATCTTTGTGTGTCCATATGGTCGATAAGCCAGTTCAGGAGTTCTATGCAAGATAAAACTGGAGTTCTTCTCGCTAGCATGTGGAGGTACGCTCTTTGGATATTGGGGAAGACTTCATCGTCTAGATTTCTCATATCAGGGTCGTTGTGCGGAGCATATTCGGGAAATTCTTCCCTCTTGATCTTCTTGAAAATTTCTCCCCATTGAAAGAGTACTGACTTGGTCCCTATGCTTTCCTCTATGTCTCCAAAGGCTGGAGGCTGAGTGAAAATCTTCTCAATCCTTTAGGCGCATGTACAAAATAACATCGGATAAAATGCATGAAGTCAAGCATAAAATCCCATAGACTGGTACATACCTGTGATGCTTGATAAACCTATCATTTAATACTCATAGGATCTTGGAAGATTTTTTCTGAATTGCTCTTCTCGCTCCTCTGGTTGATCTGAACTTATTTGTGCATTATGATTTTGTTACAAAAAACTCGAAGAGGATTTAAATGGGGAAGAAACTATCATGTCGCATCAACCAATTAACTCAGGTTATGAGTGAAAATCAAATGAAATCTACCACCGAATCCCTGCAATTCAATTCATAGGTTTATTGTCTAGGTCCTGTCTGGGTCTTGATAGGTTTACTGTCTTGCTTTCAGTCTGCCTTATTGTTTTGGTTGTTTTTTGCATTTGTTTTTTCTTTTGCAAATTTTCCTTTTCTGTCGAAGTGGAAGCATCCAAGCCTTTAGGAGACCCTGGTTGTCAATACCAGAGGCCTCTTTCAGGTCTGGGCTGCCTGTGTTTGATTTTTTATCAGATTTTATACCTACCCGCGGGCTGCTTCGGCTCTGAGCGCGGGTACCCACGTTCTGTTGTAACTCAACACGCGGTTGACCGCGTGCTGTCTCGGTGACAGTCGCGGGCCTGTCTGGTTGCCTTTCAGCCTGGGTGGGGCAGTCATCCCCTCCTGTGGTGAGAAGTGCTCCTTTCAGGGTTTGGAGTCTGGAGATGCACAGTCAGTAGGTTAGGGCATCTTATCCTTAGCCTGTGTTTGTTAGTTGATGTTTGGATAGAAAAGACAAAAGAGAAAAAATATATGTTTTATGGTTTTTAGGCAAGTGTTAGAATTGGTGCCGTGTGGATTCCTTTTTGCATTTTTTTTGTGCTCTGATTCTGTTTGCGATCTGTGCTTTAAGATAGAGTTTTCTTTTCACTCTCTTGGTTTTGTTCTTGTCAACATTTTTCCTTGTTGTGATATTTTGCAACGAAATAAAAAAAAAACAATTTCTTATTTCATTTTCTTCTTGGTTTGAAGATTGAGTTGTTGCATTAGTAGCTAGGAAATAAGTCTTTTTGCATAATTTCTTGTAGTGCATTTTGGGTATAAGTAGCTCGCAGATCTGAGTGAAAGTTCTCCTTATTTACTGCATGAAATCTTAGTAAATTTGAAAAAGAAAAGAAGTCTTTCATTGAAAAGTTGTTGGTTTTGCATTTTAGTAAAATTTTTGTTTCCACACATTTTGTTCATTTTGCTTTGAGTCTTTTTACACACCATCAGTTTCACTTTCTCACCTTGAGACTTAAGAAGCCCATTAAAATAAATGCTAATTAAAATCAAGTAGACTTTTCTGTTTGTAGGGTGCATACACTAGCTCAGGAATAGGGGCTTGGAATAGGTTGGAGAGTAAATTCTCCAAGGCCACCCAAACCAAACATTGGAGTTTGTCAATAGGGAGTGTAGAAGTCCAGTTACGGAAAGTTATTCAGGACCCCCCTCTAACACAGGGGCTAAACATGAGGTTGTGTAAGGAAATATAGCGGAGATAACCCCTCCAAAGCTGGACTGAGCATTGTGGAGAACACATATAGAGGATCTATTAGGGGATTCCGTCGTTTGCATTTTCCACGGAGCTTCATGGGTCTCGAATCCATTCGAGGTCCTCAGTTTTCTTCCGAACCATTTTATCTCGATACCCTTGACAGGTTTCGGGCTTGATACCCTGCTCATTGTGGTCTACCCGACTGTCGACTGTACCCACCTGATAGTTGTTCGTGTGCTGGAAAACTAGTTGCCTATCTTTTCTAGGGACATACACAGGTGACTGCGGGGGTATACCGCGGTACCTAGGACGGACATCGGACCAACTCTTTGCAAAGTATACTCGGAGGGTGCTTCTGTATTCAAGTTGCACTTACACCGGTAAGTTTCTCTAGTGTTGGTTGTTGTAACTGTTCTTCCAACTAGTTTAGTGCTTGCTTGATTTATCTTTTAGGGGATTTATTTTAGTACATGTTACTGTTTGTTCATGTAGAATACCTTAGCGTGTCTTGAATCTTCTCACACAGTGGAGGATTTAGAGCTCCACCGGTCATGAAGGCTTTTGGGCCTGCCGTCGGTTATACTGGAGCCACCCCCGCCACCATTGAGGCGGAAGCTAGACCATCAAAGGTCTTTCGAAGCAACCGGGGCTTTTGAGCCCGAACAACCCCCCAAGGAATTGACCGCAAATATTGGATTGGTTGAAACCTCAAACACTGATAAGTGGCCAGACATTATTGTGCCAATTCAATTTTATGAACGCCTGTCAGTGCCTAACCCAGTGATGGAACCAAAATCTGTTACTTCATTTGGGAATTCTTCTATTCCCATCACTGTTGCTACCATAGGAGAAGCTTCTCCTAACTTGCCTTTGTCGGCGTTTCGGGCCACCACGGTCTCGGTCGCAACTACGTCGCACAGTGGACCGACCCCATCTATCGCAGCAGCCACATCGCTCTACACACCTAGTGCGACAGGCGCTCCGTTTTCATATGGTATGCCTAGTTCAGGTACTAGTCCTGCACTCACTTCATCCACTTTCCATACTTTAGGTCTGGGGGCAGGGAGCTCTAACACTCCTCTGCAAGGTCAACTTGGGGGAATTCATGTCCCTTTCAATGCTTTTCCTTATGCTGGAGGTCATATTCCTCCTTCGTCCCCTTCGCTCGATGGATCGCATCAACAGTCTGCCCGGCAGCCTGCACACACAAGTCCTTTTGGAGTCGGGAGTCAAGGAATACCTACGCAAACTCAGCCGGTAGGTTTGTCACCGTTTCTTTGGAATGGGACGTTTGGTAATAAAAATTTAGCATCCGCTGCTTTCCCATCAGGGGACACACCCATTTTTGGACAGTCTACACCGACACATGGTACTATTCCTGCGCTGGGGGCACATATACCAGGACCTTGGAACTCAGCACAAGGATCCGTTCCATCCTCTGGAATGTCGTTCTGGGGTAATTCTTTCCACAGCCAATGGAACCCCAGACAGACTTCTATGCCTCTTCCATCAAGACTGGCATGGGGTAATCCATCCCAAAGTCCATCAAACACGATGAATGCCCAACATCCTATGTCCTTCATGGGGAATCAGCAAATGATGTCTCCTCAAATGAAAAACCCGTACGTTGGTCAGGGCCACGGTTTCTACTAGAACCTGGGCCAACAACCAAACTTTTCTTGGCAACCTAGTGCTAGTCCAACTCCAGGACCCTCTTATTCCAACTATCAACAACAACCTAAACTCCCTTTCTTGGTGACATTACACTTGCTGGACTTAACACGGTTGTTGAATGATCCTATCTGTCATGATCCGCGTTGGCCTCCTATGCCGACGAAGTTGCCCTCGGACATCCCAAAGTTCGAGGCCAAGCCTAATGAAGATCCAAGTGATCACGTGACTACTTTCCACTTATGGTGTTCATCTAACTCATTGAAAGATGACTCCATCTAGTTGCGATTGTTTCAACGTACTCTTATTGGGAGTGCCGTGAAATGGTACATAGAACTTGATCGTTCACGATATTCTTCTTTTGGCAAACTAGCGATGGCCTTCCTTAACCATTTCCAGTTACCTGTGAGATACGACACCGGCACAGAATTGCTGGCTAATTTCGAGCAGACGACATCGGACCATATCTCGGACCATATTCGAGAGTGGCGATGCCGAAAGAGTCTTATCAAGGTACCCGTCCCACCAGCATTCCTGCTAGAGTGGTTCCTTAGGTCTTTAGTTCTGCAGTTATCCAAAGACGTCGCAACTTCAGGGGTTTTCTCCGAGGAAGATGCCATCATGAGGGCTCAACAGTTTGAGCTTATCTATTCTCAGTCTGGTCTATTGTACACCATCCTGCCGGATGCACCACGATCGATTCTGGACAAAACTAGACAAAGATCCGGACCACATGCCGATGGTATAGTTGGTTCGGCACAAACCAAGCCCGCTGAGCAATTGACAAAACAATTGCAGTAGTTATCCATACAACACTCAGCGGCCAGCCAGACTACTTCTTTGGCTGCTCCTCCTACTCAAACGTTGGAAGTACACTCCATACAGACGACTAACCCAAAGGCCAACCAACAGCCCGAGGGGAAGAAAAAACAACGCAAGAAGAGTAAGGGGGATAAGAAGCCAAATGATAACGTTGGCGAGGGCACTACAGAAAGGAAGAAGGCGAGGTACCCATGCAACCTATGTGCGGAAGACCACCCAACTCACCTATTCCCTTGACTGGCAGAGGCCCAGAAGTTTGTCACACAGCAACAACAAGCCATGTTGACTAACCCCTTTCAGCATGGGCAAAATGTAACTCAAGCCTTTGCCGGTACGGAGGGGGGCAGCCAAGAAAATTTCCCTCCCCCAAGCAATTCATCTTTCGCGAACGTATATATGGTGAAAAGTGATGCTTTCATTATGACTAGAGAACACGACTATAGTAAACCAAGCGCCTATGAGAAGGGAAAATAAGCTGAGATCCCATCTCTTCCTCTACAGATCGAGAAGATGTTGGGTGAGACAATGACACGTATCCCCAAAGTTGCGTTTAAATGAGCTTCTCATAATCCAAATGCGAGGGCTGCCCATAACTACTCTGTGGTGGAAGATTTATCCCAAACCCCTTGCACTATGTCTGCTTTGGAAGTCCTCCAGAGTTGCCCTGCTCAGAGGAAATCCTTGTTGGTTGCTTTAGGCTCTACTGAGACCTGTAACTCGGGTACCATCATGTTAGATACTACTGACTTGAAACCTCGTTTTCCTTACCACGTTGCATTCCAGATAGTAGTGGCTCATCCCATGAAAACTTTTACACGGAATATCTTCCACACGGTGGTAGATGAGGGCACTTCAACTTGCGTTATGTCGTTAGCATGCTGGAAAGCCATTGGTCAACCTGAGTTGTCTCCGTCACCTACTCTCCTCACTGCGTTCGATGGTCATTCTTTCCGACCGCATGGCATCATTCCTTCTTTCCCAGTACAGTTAGGGGGGAAGATCGTGTGCGTCGAAGTAGAGGTAGTTGATGCCCCCATCGACTACAATCTATTGTTAGGTCGTAGTTGGACTTACGCAATGCAGGCGGTAGTCGCTACAGTTTTCTGAGTCCTATTGTTTCCACATGAAGGCCGGATAGTGACTATTGATCAGTTGTCCTTCTCTCGACCTGACCCCGCCTTGGGGGAATCCACGGTTCCCATGGTAGATAATCCTCAAGCTGGCATCGTCAATGTAGGAGTTGGTTTGTGCCCATCTTTGATGGGTACCTTCGATTACCCACCTCCTCAAGGCGATGTCAAGTTTATATCGACTCACCACAAGGCTGAGATTTTCCATGT
>JZKD02S1620552.1:418757-430263 GCA_000966675.3 Picea glauca
AGCTCCGCTGTGTATTGTTCGCGGCTACTCTTTATAGTTATTTGACATGGATCTACAGTGTATTTGATTGGTAGCCATGGTTCTGATTTATCCCGAGCATGGGTATGCCCGCCTTAGTGATACATTTGATATTTTTTGCAGACGGCACCTCCTGATACCTGATTCTTAGGCTCACTCATTCAGCATATCAGTATAGATTGGTAAAAAATTGGTAATGTATTTCAGCCATCAGATGATCTTCTGACCTCACACATTAGGGGGCATCTGTTATAACCCTAAAATACACCACACAGGCTTACTTGGCATCATGCCAACTCATGTCTCTTCCTTGCCAAAGCCATGCTGAATAAAACCTTGAAAAACCACTTAAATCAAGCAACCTGCGCCCTAACCTCTCACTGGGCACGTTGGACCACTTGCTGACCTTATACTGCACGCATTGGAACGCGAGCTAGCCCACTACAGCCCGCGTTTACCTAACAAAGAAAAAAATTAGGAAAGTTTCCGCCGGGACGAAAAGCTTTGGGTCAGTTAAATGGAACTCCTAGCCATGCATGGCCGAGAGTTCGTCTAAAACCCTAGCTCCTTCTAGCCTATAAAAGAAGGGGTAGGGGTACTATTCAAAGGAGGAAAAATCATAGCAAAAAAACTCTGCCCAATTTCCGAATCCGTTTTGTCCCAACCCTTTAGCCTTTCCTCAAGCTTTAGGAGAATTCAAGCAAAGCAGTTGGAGGACAAAGAAGAGGAGGAGCCCAGGATCAGGATCGAGGAACGGTGGCCGGTATCTATAATCATTGTAAGTTGATTCATATTGAGATTAATAAAAAGATACTTTTCTCGTCCTGAACACATGAGTCTTGTATGTTTTATTTGATTTGTGTTTAATCTCTAATCCTCTAGTAGAACAATAGCATGCATGTGTAGTTTTGTCTTGATCGCAGGACCGCTTTTTGGAAGGAGCAGCAGAAGAAAGGAGATAAGAGCTCAATGGAGGATCTACACCAACCGTCGATAAAAAGGTTAGTTAATTCTTCCCATGTGTGCATGTGAAAAAGGATTTTAGATTCGGGTATAAGGTTAACAGTAGATTATGAAGGGTCATGATCTGCATGTAAGTTTAAGCCCTAGCTTGCTAGTCCATAGGGTAGAATACCCCACAACAATCTCCTTCCTCTGGCTCACCCAATCCCAATTCATCTTTTGGACTGTCCGCTTGGGTCTCCCACACATTAGGTACCTTGGTGTCTAGGATACTATCTACTTCCTTTTATTTTGGCAAGACTTCGTAGGTTTGAACCTTAGGAATAGAAGAAGATGTGTTTTCAGGTTTCTTTTCTTATTCAACATGCATGGGAGTCCCAAGAGATACATTTGGGCTCTCATCCTCATCATATATCCTTATGAATTCGCTCAAGGTATTTTATGTGTCGGTTTCCACCGATACCTGAACTATTTCTGGCTGAGTCTCCACACCTGCTAGTGATCCAATCGGTGGCTTCATGAATTCAAGGTCATCCAACCTAGAAATTTCATCAATATCTATAAATTCGAGGTTGCTTGTTCCCACTTGGCTTCTCTCTAGGTTATCAATAGGGGATCCTATCATTTATGATAGGTCTGGGTCATCTTATAGATGATCAAGCACCCACTATGCCCATTGTAACATGAGTAGTCCCCTTTCCCACACGTCCTATGCTAAATGGATATCTTTGCCTTGCATTGGGGCTATCAAGGGGGCTTTAACTGCTTCAGATTCTATCCTTTCTTATCTTTTCCTAAGAGCTCCTTGAACCTATTGTTTGAAGGTCACCACTTGTTCATATAGGATCATGGATTTGAACCTAGTCATTCTAGGATCATCCATCCTTGACACAACTTCATCCCAATCCTGAGCATTTTCGGTGAAGATCTCATCTTCGAACCTGTCATGGGCATATGGCTAGTAGGACGATACTTGAGATGCGTGCTTATAAACTAGACCCTTTGGGTCGTGTTTGTGAAAATAACCAGTCTGAAATTGGAACTCCAATTGACTCAACCCTTCCTACTCGGCTTCATATTTATCTTTTACCATGTAGAAACCTATGTGAAATCCATAAGGTATGAATCCTCGCTTCTTATCTTTTACCAAAGTAGTGTTGTAACCTTCTAGGATGGTCTAGTAGAATATTTCCCCTACTAGTAATCGATCAGGGACTACACTGGTAACAGGTGTGGTGCTCTGGTGGCTTTGAAAACCCTGATGTAGGTATCACACTCATCTAGATACCAGTGACCAACTCTTGATATCATCTGTTTTGATGCATTCGATAGTCTTGGACACTCTTTCTTGAAAAACATAAAATGAATACACGTGATAAATTGATCGCACATGAGAGAGTAGGATTTCGTGTAATGTTCTCCCACAATATGCCGAAGTATACATGGACTGAAAGTTCTGAGGAGTGCCATCTCAAGTTCATTCCAACAAAGGCATTTTGGGCACAGATGACATCCAATAAATAGGAAGCCATGTAGAAGGATGGATTCTCTCCTTCTTTCAGCATCTGACCTTGTTGTATGTAAGTGCTCAGTTGTTTGGAGATGATGGCACCCCAGTTAAACCTCTTCTAGAAATAGCTACAGTATAATCAAGAGGCATCCAAGCCTCTGAAAACCTAGAGCAATATTTCTCCCCATGCAACTGACAGAAGAGCGCCATTAGGTAGATGTACGACTCCCTTAGGTTGGCCATCAGGTACCATCCGGAGGTCTGATTAGTGTACTTTTTATCGTCTCTCCACCATGAAGCCATTACCCGACTGGTGTCATGTTTCTCATAGAACTTTACAACAAAATTGGTGTTAATTTGCTCCTTCGAGTCTCTGAGCTTGTAGTAATTCTGCACTTCCACCGAAAGGAAAACCCTGACACACTCGTCATTGATGTCATTGATCAAACATCTTTTTGTGTCCATGTGGTCGATAAGCCACTTCAGGAGTTCTATGCAAGATAAAACTGGAGTTCTTCTCGCTACCATGTGGAGGTACGCTCTTTGGATATTGGGGAAGACTTCATCGTCTAGATTTCTCATATCAGGATCGTTGTGCAGAGCATATTCAGGAAATTCTTCCCTCTTGATCTTCTTGAAAATTTCTCCCCATTGCAAGAGTACTGAATTGGTCCCTATGCTTTCCTCTATGTCTCCAAAGACTGGAGGCTGAGTGAAAATATTCTCAATCCTTTAGGCGCATGTACAAAATAACATCGGATAAAATGCATGCAGTCAAGCATAAAAACCCATAGACTGGTACATACCTGTGATGCTTGATAAACCTATCATTTAATACTCACGGGATCTTGGAAGATTTTTTCTGAATTGCTCGTCTCACTCCTCTGGTTGATCTGAACTTATTTGTGCATGATGATCTTGTTACAAAAAACTCGAAGAGGATTTAAATGGGGAAGAACCTATCATGTCACATCAACCAATTAACTCAGGTTATGAGTGAAAATCAAATGAAATCTACCACCGAATCCCTGCAATTCAATTCATCATAGGTTGACGACAGAGGCATGGAGAGTGGTGTGCCTTGTCAGCAAATTTTAAATGAATGATTTGATCCACACACAAATTAATAAATAATGCAAGATTTGGAATTAATTATCCCTTTCAATGCTTTGGATCCAACGTATCTTAGCGCTAAAATGTCCCATCGTGTCACTTTATTAGTGGGCAAATCGGGGATCGAAGATACATGGTGAATGTTCTTGTTGGCATTCTCCTAAGAAGAAATTTTGATGTCGATTGATTTCATCGTACGGTGATGATGTGGAAAGACTGATTTGGGGTGCGATTTGGGCCTCGGGAACCAATAACGACTCATGGAAAAACTAGATCACATGTTTGACCACTCTGGCAATGAAATATGGTGGATGAGGATAGGTGGTTTGAGTTATATATATCAATTAGAGTCGGGGGTTTCAACAAGATGCGTGTGTTAAAATAAACATTGGATCGTCAATGATAAAAGGTATCAGGGTCAACTATCGGGGATCAACTTATCACTCTCTCTACGAGCTAGCTTTCTAAAACTTGTTGATGCCAAAAGGTATCGGGGATCGACTATTGGTGAAGCCTTTATCTCTTTGTTAACGCTTACTCCTTTAGCCTTTTCCCGATGTCGAAGGGATCAATCATCAATGACTTCCTTTTGTAATGTTTGCCGCAAAAGAAATCTTTCATTTGCCGACACTGATGAAGATCGACGGTCAACGACTATGGTTTTATCGAGTGCTTTTCTTTCATTTTGAATTCTTCTCGATGTCGAATCTTTGAGCACGTCGAGGAAATGTTTTAGTTGTTGATTCTTATTCAGAAGTTAGATATTTTAAGTCATTGATTTTCATAGTTTCAAGAAAAATTTTAAAGACTTAATGAGAGCCAAAATGGTAAGAAAACACAACATTTTCCACAATGAAGACAAATCAGACAGTGAAAAAGATCAAGTGGTACCCAAAAAGTAAAATTTTACATAGGCATTTTAGGGTGTGTTGATTGCTCAACAGGTCGTAGGATCTGTTCAGAAGGAAGGGAAATCCTTTACGACTGTCATATCTGGAAAAGATACAGGAGGGTCATCCTGGAAACCTTGAGATTTCAGATATCAGGAGAAGTGAGATGTCTTGATGCACAAACTTCCAAAACCCAAAGTTTTGAAGCAAAAGAGCAGATCATATCTTCGGATTTCAGATTTTGGGAGAATTAATGTATGCTAAGGGAGAAATTTCAAATTCTGAAGATTCGTAGTGGAAACATGGTGGGGCCAGATGATGTCACCAAGGGTGACATGGACCTTCCTAGTCATGCCACGTGCCACCACCTAGGTTGGCGACATCCGTACTATGTGGACCCAGAGGGTAAAGAAGTTCAGAAGTTCAAAAGTTAGAGATTGGAAGGAATCAATCATGAAAACTTTTGAAACCTAAAGTTATGAATCTCTAAAGTCCCTAAGCTCTGATGATGGAAGTTTCACAGTGGGTATCAGTCGTTGGATGCCGAGTAGTAGTGGATTGTTGTTCTACTCTACTTCGCGAGTTCGTTAGTTTGGAACTCAAAAAGTTGTTGTGATGTTCTTTGAAGACTTATGAAGTCGTAAGCTGAAGTCCCGAGTAAGCGTCTATCGATCTAGCACTTTGCCACAAGCCTTGGTCACATGGGTTGGGGGCTAAGAGAAAGGTGCTAGTGCCTACAAATTACTGTAGAACAGAGTAGAAAGAAGAAATCTGTGGGGATTCTTGATTGAACGAGAATCATAGAGAATGAAAACTGAACATTTTCTTGAACCAGAGTGGTTTATGAATACTTTGGAATTTGTCAAGGGATTATGGCCTGACAAATCTCGGTTGGCTGCACATTGTGTTTGTAGAGTCAATGATTGGTAGAATTGAACTGAATTACCATATATTACAAGGAAATGGAGGAGGCACAAAATGATTCCATGTCAGAGAATGAAGCAAGAGGAATGGATTTCCATTTTGGAGTCGAAGGATCGAACTCCAATGGGCATGGATAAGAGATAGATAAGGAAGGGTACATGATGAAAATCATTGAAATATTTCCGAAAGATGCCCAGACTCACCGAGCAGATAACAAAAATCTCATGAGAACTAGATATTAGCAGGGCGAATTCAACATAAAGTTGATGCGAAGCCTGGAAAGGATAGAAAGGAAATTGGATAAGGAGACTAACTCTAATAAATCAAGAAGCGTTAGCAGTCATCATTGTCACTCCCCAAAGCAATCTAAGAGTAGAGTACATAGTATTTCAAGCCCATCTCCTACCAGAAAACACAGGAGATCAGGAGTGGATGAACTGAAGGGTGAAATGAACAAGATTAAACCTCCTACATTTGATGGAGAGCACAAGAAGGAGGAAGATGCCAAGACATGGATTCTTGGCATGAGGAAATATTTCCAACTGCAAAATTATTCCCCTCATGCAAAAGGAACAATTGCAATGTATCAACTGAAAGGAAAATAATCCATGTGGTGGGATCAACTTGTGCAGGTGCATCACATTAAAGAGAAATATATTAATTGGAAGGAATTCAAGAAGTATTTCGAAAATAAATACTTGACTAAGAGATACTATGATATAAATATGAAAGAGTTCTTTGAACTCAAGTTGGGTAGCATGTCCATTGATGAATACGAATGAGCGTTTTTGGAATTGTTGAAGTATGTTCCTTTCATCAAGGATGAGACTATCAAAATTCAAAGGTATCTGAGTGGACTGCCACCTTCCATTGGTGACAAGATCTAGTATGATGACCCTAATACTATGGAAGAAACCATCAAGAGACCAAAATTCTTATATGGGAAGCAAAATGAAAATCCTACTTTCCGAGAGGCTTGGGAAGATAAGAACAATTTCAAGATGGATCATAGGAAGAAGGGATCTAAGCCATCCTTTTTCAGAAATAGTCCTTCGGGACAACCATATTTTAAAGATCCCAGGAAGGCTGAGGTAGGTGGACAAACATCGATACAACCACCTATGGAATGTTCGGGTTGTAAAGGAAATCATAGGTACAAAGATTTTCTCCATACAAGTGGAGAAGTGAGAGTTGTTCACAATGTACAGCAAGCAGAAACAGTGGAAGACATGGGTAGTAGAATAATAAGGATCTATGCAACCCTAGACAACAAGCAAGTTGAGTTTCAATCGCATATGATTGAGGTAGAAGGTATGATCAACAACCAAACCTTTACTATTTTAATTGATTAAGGGGATAGCCATAGTTATATAAATCCTAGAGTGGTGGAAAATCTTGGTTAGTGCAGCTGGCTACAGGAGCCAAGAGAAAAGTTACTGAGTTGGTTAAGTCATGTCCAGTGGACATGAATGGACTAAGCACAAGGGATGAATTGGACATTTTACCTTTAGGTTCCTATGATTGTCTAATTGGGATGGATTGGTTGGAACAACACCATTCCATCTTAGATTGTCGTAATAAGGCATTCACTTGTCTGGATGAGGAGGGGAATCACACAACAATCTAAGGAATTCCCAGACCAGTTGTTGTTAGAGAAATATCAGAAATGCAGCTGAAGAAGTGCTACAGGAAAGGCTGTCAATTATTTGTAGCCCACGTGGAGGAAGCATCTAAGGATAAAGTATCAAATATTGAGGACCATGCAGTACTAAAATATTTTGAAGATGTATTCCAAGAGGTACTTGGATTACCCCTAAAGAGAGATATTGACTTTTATATAGACCTGATGCTTGGAGTAGCTCCAGTGTCAAAAACTCCTTACAGAATGAGTACACCAGAGCTAAAAGAACTGAAATTGCAGCTTGAAGAAATTCTGAGGAAGGGGTATATATGACCAAGTGTTTCACCTTGGGGTGCCCCGATCCTATTCCTGAAGAAGAAGGATGGAACCTTGATATTGTGCATCGATTTTAGATAGTTGAACAAAGTGACTATTAAGAACAAGTATCCTTTGCCAAGGATCGATGATCTCTTTGACCAATTGAATAATGCCAAGATATTTTCAAAAATAGATCTCAAGTCAGGATACCACCAGGTAAGAATAAAGGATGAAGACATTAGAAAGACTGCCTTCAGAACAAGGTTTGGTCATTATGAATTCACAGTGGTGCCATTTGGGTTAACAAATTCACCCGTTGTTTTTATGTGCCTAATGAATGGTGTATTCAGAGAATATCTGGACAAGTTTTTCATAGTATTTTAGGATGACATCTTGGTGTATTCTAATTTGGAGGAAGAGAATGAAAAACATATGAGGATGGTGTTTCAAGTGCTAAGAGAGCATCAACTGTATGCAAAATTGAGAAAGTGCTCATTCTATCAAAAGAAGATCCATTATTTGGGGCATATCATTTCAAAATATGGGATGGTTGTGGATCCTGAGAAGATATAATTTGTTAGGGAATGGTCAGTGCCGAAGAATGTAATAGAAGTCATATCCTTTATGGGTCTAGCTGGCTATTACAAAAGGTTCATTTCAAGATTCTCAAGGATAGCTCACCCTATCACTTCCTTGCAAAGGAAGGAGAATAAATTTCAATGGAAAGAAGATTGTGAGAGAAGCTTCCAACAATTGAAGTAGTTGTTAACCAGTGCTTCAATCCTAAGGATTGCAGATCCAAATGTGGATTTTGTCGTTTGCACAAATGCATGCAAAGAAGGACTAGGAGGAGTCCTCAATCAGAATGGATTTGTAATATGTTATGAGTCCAAAAAATTGAAAGAGAATGAAAATAACTATGCAACTCATGATTTGGAGTTGGCAGCCATAGTGCATGCTCTAAATAAATGGATACATTACTCATGGGAAAGATATTTTAACTCAATATAGACCATCATAGTCTGAAGTATCTATTTGATCAGCCAAACTTAAATGCTAGGCATAGTAGGTGGTTGGAATTTCTTTGTGTGTATGAATTTCATATCAAGCATATCAAAGTAAAGGAGAACAAAGTGGTTGATGAACTCAGTAGAAGAGTGCAAGAAATACATGCTATGGCGATTATAATGTATCAAACTGATATTAAAGGAAGAATTTCAGAAGCTGCAAATGCAGATTTGCAGTACATGGAATTGGTAGCAAAGCTACAATAAGGTAAGATGCTACAGAAAATGAAAGATTATAAATTGGGAACTAATGGAACACTCCTGTACAAAAATAGAATTTATGTACCTAATTCTCAAGAATTGAGAATTATGATCTTGAAGGAAATGCATAATGTGCCTTATGTTGGGCACCCTGGATATCATAAAACAGTGGTAGCAGTTAAGAGCCAAGACTTTTGGCTAGGTGTGAAAAAGGAAATTGCATAATACATCACCAAATGTATGGAGTGTCAGAAGGTCAAGGCTAAGCATAGGCACCCAGTAAGGTTGCTACAACCATTTCCCATTCCTGAGTGGAAGTGGGAAGTGGTGACAATGTATTTCATCACAAGATTACCCAGAACAAAAAAGAAGCATGATTATGTCATGGTGGTGATGGATAAGATTACTAAAGATACCCATTTTATACCATTGAAGACCACTCACAAGGAAACTAATGTTGTCGATATCTATATGAGGGAAGTAGCATGATTGCATGGTATTCCCAAGACAATTGTGTCTGATAGAGACCTGAAATTTAGCTCAAAGTTTTGGAAGGGGTTATTCAAAAGGTTCGAAAAGAATTTGATTTTAATCATTTCTTATCATCCTGAGTCTGATGGAAAAATAGAGAGGGTAAAGAAAGGTATATAAGACATACTAAGGATGTATGTGATGGAAAAACCATCTAAATGGGAAGACTATATATACTTGGTAGAATTTTCCTACAACAATGGGTATCAAGACTCACTGAAGATGATCCCATTTGAAGCACTTTATGGAAGAAACTGCAACACCCCAGTAAGTTGGGATAACCCATCTGACAGAGCAATAGTTGGGCTAGAGTTGCTTAAGGAAATGGAAGAGAAAATGCTGAAAATTAAGCAGAATTTGAAAGCTTCACAAGATAGGAAGAAAAGTTATGCTGATAAAAACAGAAACCACAGAGAGTTTAAAGTGGGAGATCATGTGTTCCTGAAAGTGAAAGCTAACAAAAGTTCCCTGAAGCTGGTAAACTGTTCCAAGTTGGCAGCCAGAGATTGTGGGCCATTTCAAATCCTAGAAAGGATTGGACTAGTTGCATATATGATTGCATTTCCTGCATCCATGATTGTACATAATGTGTTTCATATTTCATTGCTTAAGAAATATATTTTTGTTTCTAATCATGTTATTGACTGAAATGTGATTCAGGTGGAGCAAGAAGGCATCTTGCAAGTGCATCCAATGTGTATACTACACCAGAAAAGTAAGAATCTATGGAATCGATCCATAGGGATTGTAAAGGTACAATGGACCTGGTATGGTCCTGAGGACGTGACATGGGAGCATGAGGATGCCATGTGGGCAGAATACCCACATCTTTTTGAAGATTTTGAAAATCTTGTTGATGTTGTGTAAAAGCTGCATTGAGGACAGTGCAAAAATAAGGCGAGGGGATTGTAATACCCCAAGGATGAGCCCTAGTTGTATTATGAATTGTAAACATGTTTTGTAGGCTGGTGATTTGAGCAATTATAAATTGGTAGGATTATGTGTTAGTAGGCCGGAGATCCTATATGCTTAAGGCCATGAGCCTGATTTTGTATATGTAATTATGCAGATCATTAATAAAATATAAACATCGTTGTGTGTAGACCGACCACAAAGAAAGAGTGATGGGGAACTAAGCTCCACTAGGTAGGGTAAGGGAGGAGGCTAAGTGTTTGGGCCTAGGGGATAATCTAGGGGGCTTACCTCTAAAGGAGTAATATTTTATTTTTATTTTCTAAAGGGTAAGGTGGATAATTGATCAATTTTATCCTAAGTTCCTAAAAGGGGGAACAAATTCTAAGTGGAGTGCATGAAGCTCTAGGAAGACAGGTGTTCATGAGCCTTTCTCTGTCAGATTCACTTGCCATTTTTGGGAGCTGTCCTCTAACCTATTTGGGGTTCATTTCCCATTCTACCATCCACTGCCAATCTCGTTTTGATCTGTGATCAAGCTATGCATTTTCTTATCACACACCTTGAAACCAGTAAATGGTGGGCTGACCTGTATCTCCCGTGGAACCCAAAACCTTGGTAATATCTTGAACTGTGTTGTGTCTTAGTGTTTGTCTATTGTCATTTTCGGTGCCCATGTCCTTTTTCTGTTGTTTCCATCACCCTTTTGTCATCTAAGTGTTGATGTTGTTGTGGTTGTCTTCATCTTGTTGGATTTGAGTCGAAGATTGATTGAAGAAGTTGGTTGTCAGGCCTATGGGAAACGTTCTCTCTAGGTGAGAAAAGAGGTTGTGGATCGAAGAAGCAGGTTTTCATGCCTGTGAGCAAATCTCTACAGGTGAGAGAGTGTGTCGAGGAGGTGAGTTCTCCTAGAAGGGAGTCTTGTAGCTGCCACAGAGCTCTAAGAATTCTGGTCTGGCCTGTTGTTGAAGCCCAATGAAAGGGAGGTGAAGCATCTGATGGACTGTGTGACAGTGAAGGTGTATACTCCTGGGGTGGGACAGGCATGTGGGGAATGAGAGTCTATGAGAAGTGGGCATAAGTGGCTCCTGGGAGAGAATCCTTCTTATGAAACTATGTGACTTCCTTGTTGACCTTGCCTAGCCTAGGAATCCCTTGTCTGGTGGAGTTTAGTCCCAACTCAGGGGTGACCTACTACTGAGAGTGATGAGAAATGTGGTCTAAGGCTGGGAGGTTCATGGAAGGTCTGCACGTAGTTGGTGGAATTTACTCCAGTTAAAATATAAGTATCATTATGTACTTAATTATAGGTGTTATGCATGTCTGTGATTCTTGAATGTTATCATGTATTCCATTGCATGTATAAATTGTTTTTAATTCCATTTGAGTCTGTATGGTAGTAGCAACTCTATGATAATTGTGTTAAATTCATAAAATA
>JZKD02S1620552.1:437296-463436 GCA_000966675.3 Picea glauca
CATTTTCTAGCCTTTTAAAATAAACACAGTGATCAGAATGACATCTACTATAACCATGTTCTGTCATAAACCTATCAAACTTCAAATACCACTGCCTTGGAGCTTTCTTTATGCCATACAAGCTCTTCTTCAACCTGCATACCAAATTCTCCTTCCCTTTGAATTCATACCCCTATGGCTGCTACATATAAATCTCTTCCTCCAAATCCCCATGGAGAAAAGTTGTTTTTACATATAACTGTTCAAGATGCAAATATTCTAGTTCCACAATACTTAAAATAGTCCTAATTGAATTCATTTTAACAACAAGAGAAAATATTTCATCAAAATCTATACCTTTCTTTTGTTCAAACCCCTTTACAACAAGTCTAGCCTTGTACAACGTTTCTCCTCCATATTCTTCCTTCAACTTGTAAACCCATTTATTCTGCAATGCTCTTTTTCCCGTAGGAAACTGAACCAAGTCCCAAGTCTGGTTATTTTCCAAGGAATCCATTTCCTCTTTCATGCCTTGCACCCACTTCTTTTTGGTGTCTACCTACATTGCCTCTTCATAACATTCTGGTTCACCAGAATTAGTCAACAATAAATAATACAATGAAGGAGAGTATCATTCATGGGGTATACTTAACCTGGTATATCTTTGAGCAACATTTGCAGGTGTTTGAGGTACCTGCTGCTCTTGTTGTTGTACATTTTGATTTTCAAGTTCCTTTGGAATTTCTTTTCCAGTGATCTCTTCAAGCACTGTGTATTCTTGTTTTTCTTCTTCCTGTTTCTTTCCCTACAACTGATCTTTGTACATGACCTTCTCATTGAATATGACATCTATACTCCTAATGATTTTGTTGTTTTCATAATCCCATAATTGATAACCAAAATCATTAACATTGTATCCAATAAAGGTAGACTTCTTGTATTTAGACTCAAGCTTTGGTCTATTTTCCTTATCAATATGGACAAATGCTTCACAACTGAAAGTTTTCAAAAAAGAATAGTTTACCTTTTTTCCTGTCCATTTCTCCTATGGAATTCTACCATCCAAAGAGCTTGAAGGTCCTCTGTTTATTAAGTAAACAATAGTAGCTACAACATCTTCCCAGAACTGTAAGGGAAAACCGGCATGCAATCTCATACTCCTTGCACTCTCCATGATTGTCCTATTCATCCTTTCTGACACACCATTTTCTTATGGTGTTCTTGGAACTGTCTTCTCTCTACGAATCCCATGGTATGAACAGTAATCATCAAACTCCTTGATGATATATTCACCTCCATTATCTGATCTGAGACACTCCAAACTTTTTCCTATCTCATTCTCAAATAAAGCTTTCCATTTCTTAAAAGTATCAAAATCATTAGTTTTTTGTCGAATGCAATAAACCCAAGTTTTTCTAGTTGCATCATCAATAAAAGTAACATAATAACGAGAGCCACCAAGAGGTGATACCTGAGCTGGTCCCCATACATATGTATGCACAAGCTCTAACCTGTCATTCTTCTTTTCTTTTCCGACTCTGAGAAATTTGACTCTCTTCTCTTTTCCATAAACACAATGCTCACAGAAGTCCAAATCAATTTGTTTAAGATCTGGAAGCAAATTTCTTTTGTAAAGTATCTACATACCCTTCTCACTTAAGTTCCCTAGCCTATGATTCCATAGTGTTGTATCCACTCCTGTAGAAGCTAAAGAGATAGAAGAGTCAGTATTACCAGTACATAAATACAATGTACCTACCTTCTCTTCTTTTGTTATCACCAATGATCCTTTGATGACCTTCCACGTCTTATCTATAAATATGGATACATAACCTTCACTTGCCAACTGCCCTGTTGAAATTAGATTTTTCCTTAAATATGGAACATGTCTTACCTCTTTCAACAACCATTGGTTTCCATTGCGTTGTTTTGTTTTTACCTTTCCCATTCCAACAATTTTTCATGGTGCATCATCACCCAAATGATCCTGTCTAAAATCACCTTGAACATAATCTAGAAAATGTTTCCTATGGGGTGTGGCATGAAATGAAGCCCCTAAATCTACTACCCAAGACTCAAAAATATTATCCACAGAAAGAATCAAAGAATCTTGTAACACATCACCTATTACATTTGCTTCCTGATTTCTCTCCTCTTGTCCATCTTTTTGTTTCTTTGGAGATCTGCAGTCTTTCTTCGGATGTCCTTTCTTCTTACAATTCCAATACTCTATCTTTCCAAGTCAGGATTTGGATCTACCCTTCCTAGAATTCTCGTGGTTCCCTGAGTCCTTTCCTCTATCATTTTTTCTTCCCCTGTTCTCCACATTCAATGCATTACCTAATGTCTCACCTGTTCTTTTCCATCGCATTTCCTCACTAAGGATAGCACCAACAACATCATCAAATTTCAAAGTATTTGAACCAAAGACAGAGTTACTTACATCCATGACCAATCCATTCCATCTTTCTGGAAATGAGAACAAGATTAGAATAACCCTAAATTCATCATCAAAGTCCACTTTTAGAGAACTTAGGTGATTAGTAACTGTATTAAATTCATTTAAATGATCTGCAACAAACCCACCTTCTAACATCTTCATATTAAATAATCTCTTCATTAGAAATACCTTATTAGACGCTGAGGGTTTTTCATATAGTTTAGCTAATGCGTCCATCATATCCTTCGTCATCTTCTCTTTCAAAATATTGAAAGCCACCGATGCTGCCAAGCTTAGCCGTATCGTTCCTAGAGCCTTTCTGTCAAGAATCTCCCATTCTTCATCCTTCATGGCCATCAGATTCTTTTCTATTCCACCCAATGGTAGGAATAGATCCTTCTGATATAAATAATATTCCATCTGCATCTTCCATGACTGGTAGTTTTGGTCATTAAATTTCTCGACCCTAAACTTTCCATCTTCTGACATTGCTCCCACTCGAACCAAGCACCCTCTTTTCCTGTGAGTTACCTTTCTCTCTGATACCAATTGTTATAAAAATAGGACCGTGGAGAAATAAAATAAAACAAATGTGGAAACAAAACACATAAGATACACAATACAATAGAGACACAGATTTACGTGTTTCACCCAGTGTGAGCTACGTCCACCAGAGAAATTTCCAGGTCCTTCCTTTATTATTATACAGCAAATGAAGGGATACAACCTACAACAAAAACCATTGTAACTTCCTCTTCTTTCTCTCATAGTCTCCTCTCTCAGAATACAATACTCTCCATAATGCATAGCTGCAATACATTTCCCTCATAACAGAGGGTTTCCTTCTAGGGAAAAAACCCCTAACATAATTTCTACCGTTAGATGTGCGACCTTATAATGAACGATCAAGATTTAAAATGAAATTACAATTTACATTTACAAGGCAATTTTTCCTTCAGGGGATGCTGCCAACGAACCCCTGTCAGGGGCCCTCTTGCCCCTGAACCCCCCAACTGGGGGGATAGGCCCCCTGGACCCCGCAGAGGGGGAACCCCCCCTATGCACTCCCCCGTGTGGAAGAGTGTACATAATTTTGTGGTGTAAAGTATTCATGGGGTATAAACATGTATGAAAGCAAGGACCTATGAATCAGGAAGATAATCAAGCTCCACAACCAACACTTTCTTCAGCCTTGGCTGAGGATTGATATGTCTATTCCTTGGGGTTTTTTTGGTCAACTATGGATGAACCCTAGTCCTTAACCCCCCAACATTGTGAAGGATGCACACAAGCATGAAAGGGACTAACATGTTGTCAAAATTACCATTTTAAATTGTATTCATCTATTAGTTTTGGTCCTGCACAAGATAGGTTAGAAGTAGTTACATTAGATGGTTTTTCTTTTGTTTTAGAGTATATTTAGAATTAATTAGAATTCCTTGGGGGACACTATGTTGTCTTTCCCATTTTTATTCTTCTAATTCTTAGTGGAAACAAATCCCACATACTGGTTGGAAACACTACCCAAAACCATAGTAGGTTTGATCAATACCTACCATCAAACATTCTCCATTACATGCTTGACAGATCATTTGGACCTCTAAACAGAAATGGCACTAGAAGGAGGGACAAATGACAAGTTGAGATTGTGGAGTTGTTCTTGTTAATTATTTTAATTTATTAATGGCTCCATCCCATATCCCTTTATGGATATTCTTTTATCGTATTTTAGGTCTTAAAACTCCTAGAAATATTTTTCATTTCTTGCTGTAAATAAAATTTGATGGTGAGGGAAAGACAATTGCATATGAACATATTTTTTAGTTTTGGAAATTTCGTTTTTCTCATAATATTACTAATGAAAACTTGTCGTTTGCGGGATATTCACTCTCACTCTCGCAAATTGGATCAATATATGGTGTGAGACTTTGTCGGATTCCTCTATTCACACATGGGATCAATTTATGCATCAATTTTGGCATGCTTTTGAGAATTTTAATTATAATGAATTGTGTGCAGAAATATCATATCTTAGGAAGAAAAAAAGATGAAACTCTTGAAGACTTTTTGATTAGAAATTTTCATCTTTGTTATAGATTTCCTTTGGATGATAGGCTCTCTGTCATTGATTTGATTCTCGATTTATATTTTCTTACTAATGAAACATATCAACTAATAGATGAAGAATATAAATCATGTCTTAATGCTACTTTACATGTTCATTTGGATTTGCAGGAAAATGTTGAAAATACTAATGTCTTAGTTGGAATTCATATGTATAGATATTTATTTACAATGGGAGATATATGTGAGAGAGATAGCTCTTTTTTTCAGGAGAATCACATGTATCCTCTCACCACTCCATCCCCCCTCTATTTCCTTGTGATAAAAAAGAGACCTCTTGTGTTGTAAATTTGAGTTTAAATTTTTTGGCAGCTGACCAAGAGGATGGTTTTCCTACTGATAATGGGACACTTTGGGTAAAACTAATGGTTATGTTAGGTTCTCATTATCCTATATCATATTTTCCATCTCAAAAAATGGAGGAGGAAGATATAGAGAAATAAATGAATGCAGATCAATCTACAAATGAATAAAATATGGGCACTCATAATAGGAAATTTTCCTCACCCATGGATAAAGTGGAATTAATTTATACTAATTTGAATTCTTCTACTATTATAAATTCTCCTAGTTTTATTGAGTTATATCAAGAAGGGTTTCCTATTTTTGTTGAATAATTTATTGAACCTTCTTGTGTTAAAATTCTTGTTATTTTCTCCTCTCTTCTAACCATGAGTATCTTTCGCAAGATATTTCATATTCTCATATTGTGCAAGAGAAAAACAACCATGTGGATCATTTCACTCAAGGAGAGGAAATAAACATACAAGGCATAACACTTTTAGCGCAACAATCCACTTTTTTCTTGGAAGAGGAAAACAATGTTGTGGAAGTAGGTGTTGATTATGAAACCATTCCTAGTCTGGAGCCTACCAATTCACAATCATCCACCAATGTGATTAAGGAAGAGGAATTGTTGGCATAGGGGAAGACCCAGGGTTCAACACTACAATAGCGCACCAACAAAACCCTAACTATCGACCCTTTCGGCAATATCTGCGAAGTAGATGAAGTCTCACCCTAGGTAGAGGAAGGGGTGGTTGTAGGACTTAGATTTATGCAACCTTAGTTGGGACATAGATTTGTGATTCTAGTATTTCACAGAGCACTCAGTAGTAAACCTTTATCAATATTTAACCAATATCTACTCCACAGATAAAACAGAGTATCACAACATTCAACCAAATCTAATGTATCTAAGCACTTAGCATAAGGAATTAGATCAGATCTTGCAGATTCAAGCACTAAGAAAGTTCACAGAGGTCAGATCTAGCATCCAGATTCATCATAAGCACAAAGTATAAATAGATCTATCTATCTATCTATGTCAATCACTTAGTAGATAACACATAAGTACACCAACACATCGCACAAAGAAGAGCAACACAACATATATGTGGTTCACCCCCACTCTGGGGCTACATCCACCAACTCTTCTTCTTTATTAGCTTCTTCAATTAGATACATGCACAGAGCCACAAAAACCTTACTCCACATAGAACATGAGATCTTTGCACCTCTCTAGATCCTCCTTCCTTGCATTACAGCACAAATCCCTTCATAGTCTATTACAACCACTTACATTTATCTCTGCAAGTCTCTCACAGTATGCACAAAGCATTTACAAGCCACACTTGCACTTAGCACAACATCACATAGATGCCTATTCTCTCTTCCTTACATCACCTAGTCATCTATTCATATATTACAAAATAGGCCTAAGCATGGGTAAACCCATGGGATGAAATTTCCATACTCGTTACATATTCCCAAATCCCAGAAAGGACCCAAAAAGGGGCCGATATCCCACAATCTCCGCTTCATATTGCGCTCCGCCTTTGATAGAATTTTGAAGTCCAAAATGGTCAAACTTGACCAAGGATCTCTCAAAACTTGGTCGAGGGCCAACAGGCCCCCAACACTCACCTGTGACTCATCCCGAGTCACTATGATGTAGGAAGTTTTTCTTCAAAAGCCTCGAGCTTGGCTCAAGTTGCTTCGACGTGTTGTTGTGCTATGACCTCTTATTAATTAAACTATTGGATGACTACATCATTCACAAGTCCTTCCAGACATCGTTCAGCTACATTAAGAACCTTCTCTAGTTCTGCTCCTCGACCTTCAACTTCTGTGAAAAATTGGTAGGCCTTATCTTGTATGGGTTGGAGTCTCCGAGTTACTTCCATAACTCTGCTCTGAATAGCATGAATCTGTTGTTGGGCAATGCGTTTCTCGTGAGATATCTTCATTCTTTCCACAGCTGACAGGAGCTTCAACTATGCCTGTATCGTTTCATCTTGATACTTCGCCGCTTGGAGCTGTGACTCCAGTGCTCTTAATTCTATACTCTCAGTGAGTCACTCGTATGTCAAGGAACTGCGATCACTCAACTACTTGCATTTCATAGAAATGGCATTTAGTCTCTCTACTGCTCTCATAGCAGTTGCTTCTCTTTGGTCCTTCACATCCTATGCAGTCTCGAGTACTGCAACCAGTTCTAAGTTTTTGATGTGTTGTTGTAGTTGTTGGATCACTTCTTTAAGATTCTCTACTTACTATGTAACTTGAGCTTCTACCTTTATTTCTACGATTGTCACAGAGCGAAGTGCCATGTTTACCGCTTCCTTTACTTCAAGTTGCTCGGCGAGCAACTGTTCCTTTGCTTGTTGCATCTGAGCATTTTCTTCATCGAACTTCACTTGGAGAGCAATATTTTATTGTTTTGAAGAACTGCATTTCTCTACAAGTACTCCTTGTAGTTGTGTCAAATCCTGGGTGGCTTTTTCTATTTCCTCTTGTGCTCGTCAAAGGAGATCTTCGACTATATCAGCTAATCGGTGGAGTTGGGTTGACTCATCTCCCATCTTTGGTGTTCCCAATGGAAGAGGTGCAATGGAGACTACGCGGTTGGAATGCAGTGCCTGCTGTACCCCTCGAATTTTGATTTCAATCCTATCATACATTGCTTCCTACTTTGCCTCTTATTTTTCTTCTATTTCCAGCGAATCATCGTTCATGGATGCTATGAGGAAGTCGAAGTCATCAAAGGTGAGGACAGTCTGCATCTTGGTCATGGAGGCTTTCGATTTCTTCCAGGAAGAAGGTTTTAGAGGTGAACCCTTCCTCTTCTTTAGGGGATCAACCTCATCTTCTTGATCATGTTCAACTTCTTTGTCATCGAACTCTTCTCCATCACCTCCTTTCTTTGGCGATATGGAAGAAGTATTCACAGATGTGTTGTATAATCCTTATACCTCTTTGGTCTTTTTTGTCCTGCTAGGTCTGGGTGTATCCTACGCAGTTTTTGGGCTGTCGATGTCAGATATCTCTATGGGGTTGGTGGGGATAGGGAGTTCAATGGACCATTCCTTAGTAATCTCCTCTAGGTCCTCCTCTGTCAGCTTGTAGTAGGACTGAAGTTGTTTCTTATGTTCATCGACACACGCTGTAATATAAATGAAATGTCGATCTGTGCTGAAATTCATCAAAGGTCAGAACTGGTGTAGAGTGTTCAAAGTCATCCAAGGCTCAGATTGGATAGCTCTCTTCAGTTAATCGTAGTAGGTATGAAAAACAACATTTGACTGCCATTATTTTTTCATATCGCTGGAATACCAAAGTGTACTAAACTTCATGGCCAACAGCTCAAATGGCTCGATGTTGGGGCAGGTCGCACCTTCCAACATATCCCAGACAATGAATCCAATAAGGATTAAAATCCAACTAAAATGGAACCCATAACCTTGATCTTATGCTTCTCTGCAGTCTAGTTCTAACTGATTCACTAGGTACTTCACCCGGTTTAGCTGTAGGCCTTCCGTGCACTTCCCTGCGAGGTCAACTACAAATCTAGTGACTTGGGTAGGTCATTTCTTTCTTACTAACTTCCCTTCAATCAACTAACAGGTGAGGCACACTGTGCCACTCTGGATAGAAGCTACCTTGTAGCCTCGTGTCCCCTTCTCGACATCGTCGTAGGTGTCCTTGATCCTCTATGCTAGAACACGATCCATGGATTTTCCTGAATAAAAATCATGTGGATCAGGTCCCTGTATACTCAACCCTGTCATCCGATTGATTGGCATTAGATCAACTATGATATGGTGGTCTAGCCACAAATAGTCACCATGGTAATAAAAAAGCAGTAGCTTAACATAGGCATTCACCTCTTGGTGTCTTCTGAAGTGTGGGATCTTCATGATGTTTAGCAGGGTGGACTGCATGAGGTTATGGGTCCATGTATGGGGGATTATCTTTTAATTCTTCCCCTTCATTCTACTCAGGTACTTATGTGGGGCGAGAATGTTATAGGATTTTCGGTCACCGAGGTTGAAGTTGATGAACTTCAATGCTACAATCTTGTCTTGGTCTGCTCGAAATGTGCAGATCCCCTTCAGGAGGTTCGCAGTGACCAAAGTGTACTCAAAATCTCTAGGCACACTATCTTGATTTACTATGTTTCTCATAGGTGGTATGCAGGTGGGTAATATAGTCGGGATCAATTTGGCATTCGCTATATCATCCTTGTGCTTGGTCCACTTTTCACCTGATGAACGGGATGGTCTAACTCCGCGAGCAGTCAACGAATATGCTTGCACTGTTATTATGGATGAAGCCTATACACCTACAGATAATCCCCTCTCCGACATGACTCTTTCAGTCATCAGGTCGAGGAGTACTTCTATCATATATTCTTCAACTGCATTGATCTCATCGAACATATGTGCTCAGGATTAACTAGATTGGATTCAAATTAACTTTAGACACTGCAATGGAATAGATGGAAACAATGTGATGATCACTATGCAAGATCAACTTATTATGCGGGCTCAAATGCTTGGTTATAAAAAGTGTTCTCGATGCATGGCGCGACGGGATAAATAGGTAACTTGACAATGGGTCACTTGCAACGGGTATGAAGCCTTCATGAACTATGTTATGTTCATTATGGCGTGGTCCTGGCGGTTTGATGGCAAGCTATCTAGTCATAAATTCCTTTCTACCCATTTGGAGTGATGGTCTAACGGTTATAATGTCCCCAATGACTATATTGCTTCGCCATGGTGATGTGCCATGTGTCACTATGCTGATATATTGACAAAGCTCCAATTTTGCAAATTTTCCTTCTGTGAGGTTCCTCCTGAATCTTTATGCAATTTTTCAATCTTAGCTCTCTTCTTACTTAGTTTTCTAGCCTTCTTTCCAGTGAGATTCATCTTGGTATTCCTTTTCCCATTCTAATTCTTATCTTCTTTTGACACAGTGACTTTGCGCTATTGAGATTCTTTCCTAGGATTCAAGGGTAAGACTTCTTCTTTATCTGGGATAGGTATTTAAGTCTTATGTGGGTCCTCTAGTGTTCTTGCAACTTTTATATCTACATAATTGTTATTAAATATATGTGATCTGTTCTCCTATTCTTCAATCAACTGTGCGATCCTTTTAGTTATAAATTTTTGAACTCTTGCTTCTTCTTATCTAAGACTTCTTCTTATTCCTTCCTTTTGGCTTGTTCTCTTTCAATCCAAGGTCTTCCTAGTAACATGGTAAATGGAGTGTTGTCCTCAATAAATTTAATTATCTCAAAATCTTCTTTTGTCGAAGTTCCATTGACATTCATAGGTATCTAAGTGATCTTCCCACATAGGGTTCTCATTTTTCCTCTGAATAGTCCTATTCCTCCCAGTGAAGGAACCATAACAGGCTTTCCCAAAAGTTCCCAGGTTCTTTCTGTCATAACATTCACCTGTGTTTCCTCATCCAGAACACAGTCAACGTCGAAGTCTCCTAATCTTTATTCAATGCATTATTTTTCTTTGAAGATATCTAATAATCTGACATGTCGGTGGTCATTCAGGGTTTTGTCTCATCTGTAGCAATACTTTCTCTGATTCTTTCTAGGATTTTTCTATAATCTTAGTTTCTGGATCTTCCTTAGGGTTTTCTTGGTTCAGATTCATTCTTTCAACTATAGCAATCATTCTATGGAAATCCAATATTTCATGGTCCATAAGTTTACAACAAAGACAACTAGGTCTTCTCCCAGGGCATTCCTTAGCAAGATGTCTTGGTTTTATTCAACTATAACAGAGGGTTAATCCTCTATTTCTTTTAACTAGTCCTCAACCCTTTTTGTACTGTGTACTAGGATCATAGGAGCTAACCTGAAAAAAATTCTTTCCAGGATCCTGCATCCATTTGTTACTCCAAATATTCATTTTATGCATAGGTATAACATATCTTTCACTATTCTTATTAGATCTACTCATGTCAAACCTTCTTTCATCTACCAGTACCCTAGTTCTCGATCTAGGACAAAATCTATCAAACATACCTAGATCCATGCTTTAGAAAAAAAAATTTCCACTTGTTTTGCTTCTACATAGCATAGAGATTTCAGATATAGAACTTTTCACTATTCTTACCTTTATCATAGCACAAATCTTGTGGATCTTACCTCTTTTCTTGGCACAGAGCTTCACAAGTCAAGCATAATGTTGCACACTAGGGCAACAGATCTACGCATGGAGCTTTCACAGTTTCAGGTCAAATCTTTGCATAAGGATTCTTCTTCCTTAGTTCTCAACAATCACAATTTCAGGTCCCAGAAATAGAACCATTTTTTGGCATAGGGGTAGACCCAGGGTTCAACGCTACAACAATGCACCAACAAAACCCTAACTACCGGCCCTTTCGACAACACCTGCAAAGAAGATGAAGTCTCACTCAAGGTAGAGGAAGGGGTGGTTGCAGGACTCAGATGTCTATAACCTTAGCTAGGACACAGATATGTGATTCTAGTATTTAACGGAGCACCCAATAATAAACCTTAATCAATATTTAACAAATATCTACTTCAGAGATAAAATAGAGCATCGCAGCATTCACCCAGATCTAATGTATCTAATCACTTAACATAACGAATTAGATCAGATCTAGTAGATTCAAGCATTAAGGAAGTTCATAGAGGTTAGATCTAGCATCCAAATTCATCATAAGCACAAAGTATAAATAGATTTATCTATCTATTTATGTCAATCACTTAGCAAGGAACACATAAGTACACCAACACATCTCACAAAGCAGAGCAACACAACATATACGTGGTTCACCCCCACCCTGGGGCTACACCCACCAAATATTCCTCAATCAGATACATGCACAAAGCCACAAAAATCTTACTCTGCATAGGATAGGATATCTGCACACCTTGCTAGATCCTCCTTCCTTCTGTTACAACACAAATCCCTTCACAGTCTATTACAACCACTTGCACTTATCTCTAGAAATCTCTCACAGTATGCACAAATAATTTACAAGACACACTTGCACTTAGCACAACATCACATACATCCCTCTTCTCTCTTCCTTACATTGCCTAGACATCTATTTATATATTACAGAATAGGTCTAAGCATGGGTAAACCCATGGGCCAACATTCCCATACCCGTTACATATTCCCAAATTCCAAAAAGGACCCAAAAAGGGATCGAGATCCCGGGATCTTTGATTCATCTTGCGCTCCGCCTTCAATAGGCTATCGAAGTCCAAAATGGTTAAACTTGACCAAGGATATCTCTAAACTTGGTCGAGGGCCAACAAGAACTACCACTCAAAGAATCACCTTTTGGAAATATTTCTTGTTCAAGAGAGGCTTTTCATTCTCTTAATTTTATACTTACTATTTTTTGTATCTTGATCTCTTCAATGGTTTGATTTTTCAAGAAGCCACCAATTATCCTATTCAAATGAACTCAATAAGCCTGACCTCTTTTGAAGTACTTAGTGGTGTTAATGTGAATCTGGAAGATAAATAGGATAAGGTATCATCCCATGATCTTATTACAACTATTCCTTATCAACCTTTTTCATGGGATGAAGGAAATGTTGTAGTAGATGTGTATTAGACCATGTCTTCTTTTGTTTCATATGAATTTTTGATTAATAGTGAGTCTTATTGTTCAAGTAACCCCTTATTTGAGATTGTTTATGTTAGTGTTTTGCACCATTGTCTTGAATATCTATCTTATAACATGGTGGGTACTAGTCCATGTATCTTATTTTATCCCATTAATTTATCTCAAGTTGATGGTTTCTTGAAGTATGATCCCTGAGAGGCTTGCCAAGACAATGAGGAACTTTGGTCTATACCAATGGTTATTTTAGGCTATTTTTTATTTTGGCTTGTTGTCAGGAATTAAAAAATGTATAAGCACAAAGATTCTCTCACCGAGTACACTTTACACAAATTCTATGCATGGTTCTCATTTAGTATGCTACTTTCTCCTAAATTCCCTCCATCAATTATATGATATTCATGCAATATTTTATTATAGAATCAAAGCATGGTTGGAGGAGCCTTACTCGGATAAATTTCCTATGAATTATCACTATGAAATTTATAATATGTTGGATAGAGTTGTCAATGTTTTAAATTTTCCTACTTTTACTGTATTTTTTCTCCAAGTTCTGTTACTAATATTTTATGATGAACATTTGGTTGCAGGATTGGAATTACAAATATGGCTACATTGATATTATGAATTTACATAGTTCATTTTTCAGCCAGTGTAGTGTAGGATAGGAGTAGGATAGAATAGGCTAGTGTATTTTCTTTGCATAGTATTAGTTTTCCTTTCTAGTTTTTAATTAGTATTCTTGTTTCCTTTTATTGGTATTACTGTTGGTTGATCAGTAAATGGATTTCTCTGTAAGGTAGAAAGAAATAGAAGGATTGCACACTAATTTATTTTCCCTTGAATGGATCTTTAAATAAAAAAAATATTTTTATATATCAGAAAATATGTTTTATTTCATTCTCAAAACTTCCAATGTGGTGGGGTAATTTTTAGATCACCGATTCTATGCATGTTCACCATGTCAGACCTTTTTTGAAGCATTTTGTCATATTACAAATGGGATATTTTAAATAAAGAATTATATTTAGTCCCTCTTGTGGTGAAAATGAGAACTCATATTTGTTCCATGTTTATATCTACATTATTCTAATTTGATGATTCTGCATGATTGAATTTATTTAGAATTATGAGTGAGTTTGGTTGATTTTTCTTTTGAGTTAGTTTCTTTCATCATGTTTTGTTTTAATTTTTTGGCTACACATATCTTATACTTTATTCAATTAGTCTTTCAAGAATGAGTTTTCCTTTAATATTGAAAATTTCTTAATCTAAATTTCTTCTTATATATAACAGCATGAGATATTCTTTGAGACTATCTAGAAGCATGTTTTAACGTTCTAGACATCACTGTTATTTAAATATTTATGCTGAAATCTATTTCAGAAAACTTCCTAGGATCAATCATTTCATTTATTGATCTCGTAAATGACTAAAGGTTTAATCCTAGTCCAATTAATCATGGAGATTTCAGACCTGGTATTTTGTTGGGTGCAGGCCTATTTTCACAAGGACATCTATGTTGGGTGAAGGCCTATTTGAGAAGGAAGTCTATGTTGGGAGAAGGCCTATTTTGAGAAGGAAGTCTATTTTTGGGAGAAATATATGTTTTGGGAAAGACCTATTTTTGGAAACAAAGAACTAATTTTGGAGCACGTGCAATAGGTGGCAAGAAAGAAACATGCATAAAAGGAAGGAAAATCAACATGCACGAGGAAAAGCAACATGATGCATAGGTAGACATGACTAACTGTGATAGGGTTAGGGTTTTTGAAAAATATTGTAATAGATATAAGCCTATAAAGTAGTAAAAATAAGGACCTAGGAGGTCTAGGTGAAAGGGATGTCAGTTAAGGATTGAGAGTTAATTGGTTGGAACACTAATAACTGTAATAAGGCTTGTATAAGAGTTGAATAAGTTAGTATTTGAGGGTTAGGTCATAGGTTGAGGATCCTGGTGTGATCTAGTTAGCCTCAAAGAGGGTTCTTACCCTCATTTTGATTGTATTATATAAGATGTAATGCACGCAGTGCAAGATTTTGCAGCAGAATAAATAAAAGAGTAGAGAAGCCATATATTTGTGGATGTAGCCCCAGGAGGGAGTGAACCACAAAAAAACTTATTTTATGTGTGATTTTTAATGAATTCTTTACTTTATGTTGATCATTAGCTTAAGAATGAATGGTTAAAGTAGCTATATTAGCACACATGCATAGGTTTAACGATGAATAAGTGATAGAAGTAGATGAATGATTAAGAAATATAATGTAAAAGGAAGAAAGAACCCTACCACGATCCCCACTCATTCCTAGACTACAAACACCTAAGTATTGGAGTCCACCATAAAATCTATCTCGGGTGAGACTGTGTTGTGCACCCTATGCACAACATTTCCTTCAGGTTTACTAGGAGGGACAATAGTTTTGAGGGTTTTTTTGGAAACCTGTTTGAGATTAGAACCAAGGTCATCCCAAGAATAAGGTAAGAACCAACAAATGGTTTTGTTTCCGGCTAGAACTACACAAGATTGAGTGGAAGGGATCCATGGAAGAAACGCGCAGAAGATGAAAGTATAGAAGGGAATTTTTAGGCCATGGAATCCAACGAAGGAAGATATTGAAATATGGTTGAAAATAAAGGAACTTGATTTCGCTCACAAAGAAAACAAAAGCCCCAATTTAAAACCATGCAATTTAGTGACTTGCATGAGGTATTTTTCTATGATTTCCCACATTTTTTGTAGGAGTGGTTATTGAGTTTAAAGGTAAACCACCCTACAAATTGAATTAGACAGTTGGAGTGGAATCTCGTGGATATCGCACAATTACAACAAGTTAATAAAAAATTTACGCTCGTAGTAGATTTTTGGTTAGACAATATTGTTGTAGGGTTTATCACTGAATTTGCAATAGATAATGTGAAGTCCTACACTGCAACAAAGTAGGATTTTATAAAGGGACCCAAATGTAGGTACATTAGATCATTGTATACTTCAATAAATATTTTATTTTATGACAATGATGTGATCACCATGGAATCAGACATCTAAACTTTCGTGCATGCATGGGGGAAGCACTGACAAGAGGTTGAGAAATGGAAAGGGAGATGAATAGGGAAATAAGAAGGAGGCCATGGACCCAATTATGATGGAAGAGGACAAAATAAAGAAGATAATGGAAAAATATAGAAAGACGCATAACAGAATACCCTACCAATATAAAATGAATAACAAGAAGAGAGACATAGCCGACAGAGAGGGCTTGGCGAGTGATGAAGAAGAGGTAGAGGATCTTCAGGCTATGGAGAAGATTGAGGAAATCTTGCACAAAAAATATGAAAGGAAAACAAGAATTATAGGGTCAGGAACAGAAGGTAGAAATCCAATCCAGGTCACCGTCAATGTGGAGCCTACAACCCCATGTGCGGCTAATACACCAGAAAGAACACCAGCGTTTAGACAACTAAAGTTTTGTGGAAGAAAATAAACAGGACAGGGATCCAATCAAGGAAAATCAACTACGGGAGAAAATTCAAGAAGTGACAGTAAATTATATACACTACGTAGAGGAAGTAGTTCAAAACAGTTCAAAATGACATTATCCCAAAATTAGATTACTATAATTTCGGGGAGAGGCATCAGAGGACCCTGAAAAGAACTTATTCATTTGTGAGAAGATCTAGAAAGCAAAGCAAACCATAGAACAGGATAAAAATATCATACAATTATCTATCACACTAAGAGACTGCACGTTGGACTGGTACATGAGCCTGGATGTAAACAATCCACAAAAAGTACCAAATACTATCACATACGCGAAAAAACTATTGGTAAACACATTTCAGAATCCAAGATAAATAGACCAGTAAATGAATGAAATGATTGAAATTAGGTAGAAACCAGGTGAATTTGTTTGGTAAATTGATCAGGGGTTCAAACATCTAAAAGGTAAGTTGAAATATGAAATTATTGACATGCAACATAGGCACTTATTTGTGAACTCACTGTTACCACACTTGAAGTATCCTTTAAGACATCAGAAGTTCCAAACTTAGGAAGAGGCTCTACAGGAATCCCTACAACTTGAAGAGAACTAGTATCAAAAGAAAAATCCAACAATAGAGGAGATGAAGGAGGATTTGAATAATCTAACATTTCAACTTAACCAGAATAATGAAAAAGAGAAAAGAGAGGTTTTTTGGTGTACACTATGCAGGACATAAGGACACCATAAAAATGAATGTGCAACTTTTGCGCAGTACATGGAAACATGGGTGCCAAACCCCTTTCCAAAAAGGGGACCATGGTGAGAGATTTATAAGATGCATGGGCATGATCCATACCATTTTCTAATGATGAAGAAGTATAAGACAGTACCAAAAAGTTCATATTGAAATTTTTGCAAATCAGTGGGTTATGATGATAAGGATTGTAGAACGATAGAGATAATGAGAGAAATAACTTCATAAAATTATATGGTGCAAGAAGAAATTATGGCAGTACAAGATGCACCTCATTTCATCTAGGTATCATCACCATACAACAATGTGCAGCCATAGTAAAACAATGTGCAACCACAATACAATAATGCCTAGACACAATACAATAATGCACATCCATAGTATATTCACACGCAGTATAAATAGGTAACCCAGTACAATGCATCGTGAGGAGATCGAGGTAGAGGAGGATTTGGATGAGGCAGAGGACCAATAGTGTGTAACAACTTCCAACAACTAGGACATTATGCAAGGGATTTTTTGCTTCCACTAGTGACATGTATGTATTGTCGCGCAATAGACCATGACACAGAAGACTACCCAACAATCTTGGGAAAGATCCAGGAAAAAAGGAACCATAGCAACCAGAATGTCTAGTGGATTTCTGTAGAATCTATGGATGATGGGAGAAATATCAATGTATTCACTCGAGGAGGATCCAATACAGGAACTTATGTAGCAAAACAAGATCCATCTCAACACCAATGGGTTAAGAAGAATACTGAGACACAAAAGTGGTTTGGCGCGCGAAAAGAAAAGGAAACATTTAAGGAGTCGATACATGAGTTTCTTAAGAAGAATGTTGCATTTACATCAGTCACGAATCAAACTCAGAACCCACCAATGTACGATATTCCATCCTCAATCAACCATACTAATAAAGGACAACCTTTAGAGAAAGTAAGTACCACTAAGACTTTTCTGAAATCCTTTGTTAAGCTATTGAATGATCCATCATCTATTAAAGTTTTAAAAAATATCCTAGAAAGATTAAACATAGAGGTACAAGGGAAGTTAGAGAAGAAAACATCAACCATATCCATACAAGAAGAAGGACAAGTAGAGAGTTTAGACTAAATTCTAACATTGGGGATTTCAACATGGGAGATATTATACTGGATTTAGTTTATGAAGTAAATTTCTTACCTAAGAAGATATGGAAGTGTATGGGAGAACCCACATTAGGCTATTCACCTGTCCAGTTGAAACTAGAAAATCAACACTGAGTGTTACCAATTGGAAGGCTTAAAGGTGCACTATGGATGATTTTGAAGTGATAGAGATAGTATATGGCACAACACCTTACTAAAAATTACTTGGATTGGATTGGGAATTTGATAACCAGGATATAATCAACCTGAAGACAAGAAAAATGAATTTTGAATCAGGCGAATATAGAGTCATTGCACCATTGGATCCTTCCAAAGGAGAAAGGTTTGTACATGCCACCTATTTGGATCTAGAGGAAATAAACAAGTTTTACAAAACCACCACGCGAGAAGAGGATTATGTTAATCCAACTTCATATGGGGTACTCAGTTGGAGAAGAATTACATCATGTGCTTCCAACTTAGACACAGATTTGGAGAATTGGCAATAATGATTAAATGAAGTTTCCACAAGGAGGTGTGCAAGAATAGACTGCACAATAAGATGGGTTGGTACAAAGATAAGAGAACCTCCCAGTTTTCATGGGATAAATGAATTAGAGGAATTCTTGAAAAAATATGAAGAGGAAGTGTTAGAAAATTAGAGGCTATTAGCCCTAGATATTGCAGTCAAGGGAACACATGCAATATGGTGGGGTGCACACAAAGAAACACGTCAAGACTAGTATCAATGTAAACGATTACTGCGCATTATATTTGGTGCGGAACAGGGGAGAAATAAAGTGCACAAGTATGATGGGAAAGGAACACCATTTGAACACTTGGAGAAGTGCATAACACAATGGAGGATGACACCACCAGAAGAATAGCCTCATCACTTTATTCATACATTGGAAGGGATCACGGGGAACTAGTACATAGACCAAGAGATGTGCAAAGCCACTACAAAATGGACATGATTACAATAGAGTTTTGTAGTAACATTATAAATCGAACATGAGAACCCCAACATTGATTCAATGCTAAAGTTGATACGGGGAGTAATATTTCTTGATGAACTAGAGGTTGAAATCATCATGGAATATCAACAACAAAATAAATATATAGCCAAAGAGTTACTCTTGTGTTATCATGTCAAAGAAGAAGCATCGGATGAAGATGATCCATGCAACATTCAGATTACATAGATTGAAGGAGAGAGACAGAGGTGGAAGGTCCATAAATGGAGTCAGAGGCATTTGTTGCACCAATCTGGTGCGAAGCTGCGACCCCCACGGTCCAACCCGCTCTCACCAGGACCTTCACTAATCTCAGGCCCGAAGAGTCCAAGACTCTTACAACTCCTCTCGGGAGTTCTCAATACCCACATCTATCTTCTCGGTGATCTTCCCTTCGCGTATCGAGAAATCGGGTTTCGCGGTATCGCGAAACACGCATGCACGATTCTTATGCAATTCAAAACCCCGAACCCCGATGGTCAATGGGTCAACACTTTCCACTCTCGTCGGGGATTTCCCTATTGGGAAATCGCTATCCACGATGTCAACAACTTGAACTGACAATCCCCGATGCCCGATATGCCGATCTCCGGCGCACGTGTGGGCTTGGGCCTTTCTCCTTCGAACTCCGGTACAGCTCCACCTGTACTCCACTAAGTCTCGTGGTCCCACACTACCACGTCATCGTCCGAATTTCACGGATCGCGAATACATGATGCAAGTTTTCCGTGTTGTCGAAAACCCCGAACGTTGAACCCCGATTCTTCGACTCCTCAGAATCTTGCGCCATGTGTCCCTGCTCTGATCGACGGCTCCCGTTGATTTGGGAAATCACGACTCGTGATTTCAATGAGTCCGTGCCACACCTCATCAACCACCGAATGCCAATATGCAATGGCTCGTTCCCTCCTTGCGCCAAATCATTAACTTCCGCGCAACTTTTCTTGGATCGGACGATCGGCGGGATTTCGCAAATCTGCTCGGCGAATCCTGGGCGTCAATTTTCCTCCTTGGATATTCCTCTTGCTCCAAAGATCCATTCTGTGCGAACTTTCTCCTGGGTCTGTCCCATAGCCTTCACAGCGGAACTATCCCTCCTGAGCTTATTCACTCGGATTCCTTCAAAGGAAGGTCTTTGGTTTCCACCCTCCTTGCAGTTACGACCTCGTGCATAAAAGCGCTCGCCTTCCTGAGGTTTCTTCTTGAATCCGTAAAGGATTCGTTTGACCTATGCACTCTCCTTGTGGAGTCCTTGCGTGCAAAGCGCTATCTGTCCTGAGCTTCTTCTGTAGCTTCGACCTCTACATAAGCTCGGTTCTTCTTATCTTTCTCCCACAGATGGAGAATACAATGCCTCCTGGTAGTCTTCCAACTCAAGCAACCTATTGCTGAGTACTTCTGGGTATTCAGTAACCCAGTAAAATTTCCCTCAGTGGACCTTCACGCAGATGATAGAACTCAATGAGTTCTTTCCTCCTGTGCTATCTGCACACTCCCTCAACGCCCTCTTGGTGGAGTATCTCTGCCACAGAACACACCACAGTTACACTCTCCCTGTGCATTCATGCACTTCGCTCGATGCCCTCCAGACAGAGCTTCTCAGAATCCTCAACAGAGTTCTTTCCTTACCCACACGCGATACCCTCTTGGTAGAGCTCCTACAGAACTCCTCAGAGGTTTTGTCCACAACAGCATCTCAGCTACACTGCCTTGACTATTGAGGTGTTTAGTAACCCCAAAAGTCCTCCTTCTATATGAGGTGATGACTTCAGTTATGTGCCTCAGCACGTCTCCGTTTGACTCCCCAGAGTTCAGAAGTGCATCCTCTGTGCACCGGTATTTAGAGTCTCAACACTCTGTCATGCCCTCATGGCATGAAACCTCAAAGACCTCTCGAACTTGAAATCAAACACACTCCCTGCAATGGCATAATCACAATACACAAGTGCAACATATAATGAACACACAGAGACATGCATATAATGACAGAAAATGCAGGAAAAACTGCTCTGTATTAATAATGGCAAATGCCTGTATATTTTACAAGGTGTTCCTCTAGCTCTCTCTCGGCTCTTCTCTTCTGCTCTACCTACCTACCTGACTAACTCAAAATGAGATCTGAATATATATTTTACCTGAGGGGCTCTTAGCGCTTTCCTCCAGGTTTTACCTACTCTAATTAATTTACAATCAATGGCTGTCTAGTCTGCTACCTAGAACTAGATCTCAGCCAGATCTACATTAAATGCCTATCTTATCTACAGCCTACGCAAAGGCATGGATCTGCTGGCTCACCAGCCTAAGACATTTAATTACATTCAATTTAAATTCAAAATGAGGCTGCGCCTCTATTTAAATGCATGCGCGCTGGCGTGGCTGGCTGGTTGGTTGGTTGCACGGAGAGATGCTCCTGCATCATACTCCACAGCTGCAAAAATCATTAGCTCCTGCTCATGAGCTTCCCCTGTAGTTGTTGGAATCCACCTGGGTCCCAAACAAGTCTTTGGAGCTTTCCATCTGTGTTATCTTGTTGCTGTTGCTTCCGTTGCGATGCTGCTGTTGTCTTATCTCTACCCAGCTTCTCTTCGCTGGCAGTATGTGCTGACTTCAACATCAGCCTTCTAATGTCCTCTATCTCTCGGTCCAGCTGCTCCAATGGCTGGTTCTGTTGTTGTAGTCTCCTCAGCTACAAAAATTTTTGGCACATGGGCAGATTGCTATGATCTCCCATGCTATCTTCTTCATCTTCATCTGTGGCCTTCAATTGCCACTCTGCTGCAGTCTTCATCTCTGCAGCCCCTTCTTGACTGTCCTGCTGCTCAGTCATCCTCTTTTCTGACAACTCGAATTCTTCCAGTTCTCTTGCCGGTTCTGGATTGTTCAACCAATCCTCTAGCATCTCCAGCTCCATCTCCCATGGAGTAATAATTCTATCTTTTCTCTCTGCGGTTTCTTATGTTGCTAGCTTGAATGCTACATCGCTCTCATCTTGCTGGCTGAATCTATTGAGTTGTTCCCTAGAACATTCATTTTCTTCTTCTGCTGTCAGCTTCAATGCTGCAGCTTCTTTAGCTTCTGCTTCTTCTTGGGAAGCTTCCAAAGTCTGCTCCAATTCATCCTCGATAGTCTTTGCCGACTGTTCTGCTGTTGCACCATCTGCACCACCAGTTTCTGCCTCCTCCTGGGAAAATGGCAGGAATATTGAAATTCCCCCAATCATCATTCGACTCCTCTGATCTTCTTCAGTTGTCAGTTGTACACGCTAATCACAATCAAATCTCGAGCTCATATTCTCCATCATCTCCCCTGGATGTATCCAACTCACTTCAGAGTTCATGAGACCCTTAGATAGTCTCATTTGCTCGTCTCTGCCCTCCTGGAAATATAAGACACTTTCGCTGCTTTCCCGATAGACTTCGATGCTTTCACTGCCCTCCTGGTAGTCTTTGAGATCTTCATCTGATCTCCTTTCATTGCCCAACTGGCAATGAAAAAGTTCATGGCTGTCCTAATGACATTCCGTGAGATCCTCAGCCAATCTCATTTTTGTTTCCTTGCCCAACTGGAAATTTGAAATTCCCTGACCGTCCTCATGACAGTCTTTGAGACCCTCAACTAATCTCAATCTGTTGCCCTCTCGACAATCTGGAATTTCTTCTTTTCTGTCCAACTGACAATGCTTGAGATCATTGGTCGATCCCAATTCATCCCAATCATCGAGACTTCTTCCAGTCTCTGGCCAACAGTAATCAATCATCTCTTCTTCTGTGGCCTTGAGGTTTTCAGCATACCTCAACCATTTTCTCAATAGCCTTCGTTGTCTTTTTACCATCAGCTCCCTAACTGGCCACTTCACTTTTTTCACCTTCATGGGCCATTCATATACCCATCTTGGCTTTTTATTCTACCGCATCTTCATCTCAAGCTCCTCCATCTCCCGCTTTATATCAGCAAGATCTTTATCCATTTCTGCTGCGCTCATCAGCTTTGAGCTCTTCCTTTCAGCATGCTTATGGCCTTCAGTAGCCATGCTGCTGTGTCTATCTACCTCTCTGGAAGATCTGCTACTATCACTCCACATCTCTGAGTGTTCCAACTTCATCTTCTCACAGTCCTGTTGACTGTCTGCTCGATTGCTGCCTGCCTGCAAACAATCGCCTTACAGAGTCCTCCAGTAACTTTGTCTTCTTCCAGCCTTCCTCTGTCCACAATATACGAACAGATTTCCCACTCTGATACCACTTGGTGCAACATATAATGAACACACACACAGACATGCAAATAATGACAGAAAATGCAGGAAAAATTGCTCTGTATTAATAATGGAAAATGCCTATATATTTTACAAGGTGTTCCTCGAGCTCTCTCTCGGCTCTTCTCTTCTGCTCTACCTACCTACCTGACTAACTCAAAATGAGATCTGAATATCTCTTTTACCTGAGGGGCTCTTAGCGCTTTCCTCCAGGTTTTACCTACTCTAATTAATTTACAATCAATGGTTGTCTAGTCTGCTACCCAAAACTAGATCTCAGCCAGATCTACATTAAATGCCTATCTTATCTACAGCCTACACAAAGGCATATCTCTCCTGGCTCACCAGCCTAAGACATTTAATTACATTCAATTTAAATTCAAAATGAGGTTGCACCTCTATTTAAATGCATGTGCGCTGACGTGGTTGGCTGGCTGGCTAGCTGCACGGAGAGATGCTCCTGCATCACAATCAAAGTTAAGAAAGTCAACATTGGGACAAATGCAATCCTAAAATGGAAAGTATTGGAGATTATTGACATGAACAAATGTTGGAAAGAATAACAGAGTTACTGTGTGAATACAGTGACTTGTTTCCAACAAACTTTACAGAGATGAAAGGAATAGTAGAGGAGCTAGGTGAGTTGAAGATAGCCCTCAAACCTTGGGCTATAATTATTAGACATAGACCTTACATATTGAATCCATTGTATAAGTAGAAAGTGAAAGAAGAAATTGAGCAAATGTTGGAAGTTGGCATTATAGAACTGGTAGAGGAATCTGAATGGATTAGTCCCATGGTAGTCCAAGAAAAGAATAAAGTGAGGATAAAGATTTGTGTAGATCTAAGGAAACTCAATTATTCTTTCTTACGTGAGCCTTTCCCTACCCCTTTTACAGATGAGATCTTAGATAATGTGGGAGGCCAGGAAGAATATCCATTCACATATGGATTCTCAGGTTACCATCGGATCAAAATAGCTCCAGAGGATATGTATACGACTACTTTTTCTAAAAAATGGGGATCCTACCAGTATATAGCCATTCCCTTCGGACTCAAGAATGCACCAACTATATTTTCAAGGGTAGTCATATCTAGTTTTAAGGAATTCATACATCAATTTCTAGAAGTATATATGGATGATTGGACTATGTATAGTCTTTGAAGGACCATGCAGAAGTGTTAATACTAATGTTGGAAATGAATTTTTCTTGCAACTTTTGGGATAGTGTTGGAGGGGAGGATCTATATATGGATATTATTATTCAAAGAATTCTATTTTAAAGTGATAGTCAAACCAAGGAAGTTGAATACAGGACCTGATCAACTTTCAAGGGTAACCAATGGAGAAGAACCTACTAACTGTTGGATTTACTTCACACACACCTAGGATTTATTTTTCCGAAGTTTTTTCCTTGTTTATTAGTCATTATTCAGCCTCCTATATTTTAGGAAGAATATTCCTCTAGGGAGAATATTCTCTTCAGTTTTCACTTCATTTTGATCAGTTGAGTGGAGTCTAGATGCTAAATTGCGATTATCACATGCAACATTGGGATCATCACCAACTAATGTGCATTGTCCTTGGGATCATAAACAGACTATAACATTACTCATGATTCCCTAATCTCCTCCTCACTTCACTATGTTTCAGTTAGTTAATTGAAGACTGATAGACTAGTTAACTCAGACTAGGTGGAAGTTCACTCCCGTAACTTCCTGAGAGAGTAGACTAGGTGGAAGTTTACTCCTGTAACTATTGGTGTGTGTCCAGATCACTCTATACCACCACTATGGCACATTAGTTACTCATGTATCCTACATCTATTGTAAATTATTCACTTTTTGAGTGTGGAATACAGTTAATGAGAATTCTTCCATTCTTTCTCTCTTGCTTCTTCTTTCTCAATTTCTCTCTGCAAATGTGTGTGGTATTTTCTAGCTAGATCTATTCTATACAGGTTCAAAAAATTTACATGGTATCAAATTCAATGAACTGCTAAGAAAAATCTACACCAAACCATTTTTGTAGGTACTGAAGATTGAAGAACACAGAAAAGATGGAATCTATGTTTTACTCATCGACAATACTTCTCATGCCTCATAACTATTTGGAGTGGAAGCCAAAAATTCTTCTTCAGCTCATATGTAGAGGCTTGTACCAAATACCTATGGCAATGGAAGTAGAGCCTAATTCCATCGATGAGAAAAACGACTTTCTCAATAGACAAGATATGGCCATATGATTTATTTGCTTGTCTATTTCTCCACAGACTCTCCACCAAGTATATGATGTCTCACAAGACTCAACTCCAAAAAAATTATGGAGAAGATTGGAGTTTTTATTTGGGAATAAGGAAGATTGCATGAAAAATGTTGACAAGATAGAGAAAGTAGAAAATCCAATGGAAGATTAGTCATCTCCGTTTGAAGAGCTTTCTACACAAGTATCAACACAAATTTGTATTCCATTAATTGAAGATGATGTCTACTCCATTTCATATTCTTTTTCAGAATTTCATGTGGAAGATATATGGCATGAATCTCAGGGGTCACATGTAGACACTTTTCCATGCACAATGCATGAATCTCACAAGGCAAAAAGGGATCTGAGCACATCAGAATCAATTATGATATTTTCTAAGAACAATTTTCAGAAAAAAAAAATTGGATATTTGAATTCCTCTCAGAAATATATCCAATTTGAAAAAAACAACCATCTGAAATAGAGTCCAGAAAGTGAATTTATGATCATTCTAAAATCAACAAAATTTCAGTGTTTTTCCAGAAATGGCCGCACGGTTTTCAAAGTTTCATCCAAAATTTATTTGGATCTTCTTCATTACAAGAAGAGAAAGTGGATATGTGTGGACATATAAATAGTTCATATACTTCATCAGATCCATGCATACATCCACATATTCAACAAAATCTTCAACGAGCACAAACTTGCACAGTGGCGAGGTCTTCTTGGAGTGAAGGATAGGGTTGCTTAGCAACTGTTTTTTGTTCCTTCTCATTTTTTTTATGCATTGTAATTTG
>JZKD02S1620552.1:464358-547450 GCA_000966675.3 Picea glauca
ATATATATGTGTGTGTGTGCAGGTTCATCATATTTACATGGTATCAGAACCGACAGACTGCTAAGAAAAATCTACACCAAATCATTTTTGCAGGTACTGAAGATTGAAAAACGCACAAAAGATGGAATATATGTTTTAATCACTGACAATACTTCTCATGCCTCATAACTATTTGGAGTGGAAGACAAAAATTCTTCTTCAGTTCAGATGCAGAGGCTCATACCAAATAAATATGGAAATGGAAGTAGAGCCTGATTCCACCGATGAGAAAAAGAACTTTCTCAATAGACAAGATATGGCCATAGGATTTATCTTCTTGTGTATTTCTCCAGAAAATCTCCACCAAGTATATGATTTCTCACAAGACTCAACTCCAAACGAATTATGGATAATATTGGAGGTTTTATTTGGGAATAAGGAAGACTTCATGCAAAATGTTGACAAGATAGAGCAAGTAGAAAAGCCACTAGAAGATCAATCATCTCAGTTTGAAGAGCCTTATACATAAGTATCAACACAAATTTGTATTCCATTAATTGAATATGATGTCAATCCATTTCAGATTTGTTTTCTAAATTTCATGTGGAACATATATGGCATGCATCTCAGGGGTCACATGCAGACACTTTTCCATGCGCAATGCATGCATCTCAGGAGACAAAAAGGGATTTGCGCACATCAAAGTCAATTCCGATATTTTCTGAGAACAATTTGTAGAAAAACATTGGATATTTAAATTCCTCTCGAAAAAATATCTAATTTCAAAAAACAAATCATCCGAAATGGAGTCTAGGAAGTGACGTTATGATCATTTTAAAATCAACAAAATTTCAACGTTTTTTTGGAAATGACCGCATGATTTTCAAAGTTTCATCCAAACTTTATTTGGATCTTCTTCATTACAAGAAGAGAAATTGGTTATGTGTGGACATCTCAATAGTCCATCTAGTTCATTATATTCATGCATACATCTACAACATCAACAAAATATTCAACGAGCACAAACTTGCACAATTGCGAGGTCTTCTTGGAGTGAAGGACAAGGATGATTATCAACTACTTTTTGTTCCTTCTCCTTCTTCTTTTTTTGCATTGTAATTTGAGGGGGGGATTTTCCCATGAGGTTTTCCCTCTTTCCTCATTTACTTCAGTGCATCTTTTGTATTTGGGTACCTAAAAAGGCCTCATTGTCGGGACCCATTTTTTATTTTCACCATAGTGATGTTCAAGAAGGGTGTTGGAGTTACTTCACACACACCAAGGATTTATTTTTCCAGAGGTTTTTCCTTGTTTATTAGTCATTATTTAGTCTCCTATATGTTAGAAAGAATATTCCTCTAGGGAGAATATTCTCTTCATTTTTCAATTCAATTTGATCAGTTGAGTGGAGTCTTGATGCTACATTGGGATTATGACCATGCAACATTGGGATCATCATTAGCTAATGCGCATTATCCTTGGGATCATCACCAGACTAACACATTACTCATGATTCCCTAATATCCTCCTCACTTCACTCTGTTTCAATCAGTTAACTAAATATTGATAGACTAGTTAACTCAGACTAGGTGGCAATTCACTCCCATAACTGTCTAAGAGACTCGACTGGGTGGCAGTTTACTCCTGTAACTATTGGTGTGTGTCCAAATCACTCTAGACTGCCACTATGGCACATTAGTTACTCATGTATCCTATATCTATTGTAAATTATTCACTCTTTGAGTGTGAAATAAGGTTAATGAGAATTCTTCCATTATTTCTCTCTTGCTTCTTCTTTCTCAATTTCTCTCTGCAAATGTGTGTGGTATTTTCTAGCTAGATCTATAATGTGCAGGTTCAACACATTTACAGTAACTTGGAATACAAATCCCTGACGCACAGTTATTTTCAATACAAATAGATGATGAATAATTCGTTGATATTATTGAATACTTAAGTATAGGGGTTGTGCCACAGGACTTTAGCACTACGTAGAATAAAAACCTGGTATTTAGAGTGGTTGATTATCAACTCATTGTAGTTCATTTATGCAATATGGGTGCAGATAGAATTTTGAGAAGGTGTGTATTGGAACATGAATGACCTAAGATTTTAGCATAATATCATGAAGGTATAGTTGGAAGACATTATGCAGGGAAAAATATTGTGCATAGGTATTACATGCAGGATTATGGTGGCCAATAGTCCATAAATATGCCAAGGAATATTTCCATAACTGTGATGTCTTTCATAGGTTTGGAAAACCCAACAGAAGGGATGAGATGCCCCTAAGACCACAAGTAACTCTGCAGGTATTTGAAAAATGGGCAATATATTTTGTTGGATCTATTAATCCACTAGCAAGAAGGTCGAGACCAATATATATCATTAATACGATTGAATATCTAACAAGATGGGCAGAAGAAACACCGATCAAAGATTGTAGCGTAGAGACAACAACACACTTCTTATTTGAGCAAGAGATCACCATATTTGGATGCCCTGGGATTTTTTTGAGTGACCAAGGAACTCATTTTATTAATAATACCAGTAGGGCTATGAATGAGGAGTTTGAAGTCTATCACCAGAAGAGTACACCATATCATCCTTTGGAAAATGGAATAGTAGAATATTTCAATAATATTTTGGAAAATGGTTTGACTAAGATATGCAATGTTAATAAGGATGATTGGGACTTGAAAATACCAGCAGTACTATGGGAATACAGGACCACATGAAATAAGTTGACATAACAAAAAACATTCAAATTCGTGTATGGACAGGAAGAAGTGGTGTCATTAGAATTTTCAGTACCTAGTTTGCATGTAGCAGCAATTACCAACATGATAGAAAGAGGCACAATATAGGAGAGGTTAAGTCAATTAATGGAAATTGAAGAGGGTAAGATTCTGGGAGGATTTCACTAGGAAGTACCAAAAGCAAGGGAAAAATCCTGGCATGACAGAAATATTAAAAAGAAGAGCTTTAAAGAGGGATACCTAGTTCTTCTCTATGACAACAATTTTTTGCAACACCCTGGTAAGTTTAGAATGCATTGGCTAGGGCCATATGAAGTAAAAACTATCACAGATGGGTGATTTGTGCAGCTAAAGGACTTAGGAGGAACATAACTAAAAGGAATGGTCAACAATAGTCGAATGAAGCTGTATAGGGTTAATCAACCTGCTAACTCTTAAAAGTGACAACATAGTAAGAAAGTCATGTATATAGTGTACTATAACAGATATTAGGAAAGAAAACTGATAAAAATAAATAAAAAGTGGAAAAAGAAGAAAAATGAATACAAAAATAGAAAAATAAGAAAAACACAAAAGAGGCAGAAGTTTACTAAACAACAAGAAAATAGGAAAAACAAAAGTCACGCTCAGCAATGATAGTGACAACATAGAAAGACAGTGCACAGGAAAAATTGGACTTGACGTTAATGCATGGAAAAAGTGAAAAACAAGTACGACAAGGTATATAAAGTGAGGAAAGCACACGTTAGTTTGAAAGTTAGTGATTCTAGAGAAAATATCAATATACAAGTGCGTGCTCTAGCTATAATTGCGTGAACAAGTGAGCAAGTGTTCAAATTGGATAAAATATGACACCACCAAAGTTGGGCGCCCTAGGCTAGTACATACGAGTTACCCGACAGGGCCAAAGGAAAAAGGAAAGGATGAGTAAGCCCGAGAACATCGTCGAGCTTGAATATGTCACTACTTATGATATAGAGTCAATCATTCCGACACAGGTTGAGGAGGAAACATTGACAATGACATAAGGGGAAGTAGGGAAGAGTTTTGGGACCCGAAATTGTATTCCAAACCATAATCCTGAAACATCAGTGAAACTTGATGAAATGAAGGGTCAATAAGAGGTTCACGAAGAAGAAGAGGTTTTGGTCGAGGAAATAACCAACCAACGAGACTCCAAGGGGGAAGAAGTTGGCATAGAAACAATAGAGGGAGGCCCATCTAATTTCGGGCAGAAAATAAAGGAACATGATGCCATGGAAATTACATTTCCATACCTCCCAGATGTAGTGGTCACTGTGGATCACATCCTCAGAAAAGTGATGAAACTTAGGTACTTAGACCATGATGTGCACGATGCAACCAAATTCCAAGATTTGGTCGAAAAATCCTACTTAGAAAACACAAGGGAAATTGAACCCCTAGGAAAAACAATAATGGAGCCCACAAAGTGGATAATGGGGTTGTACAACTCTGGGATAATAAACCTCCTAAACATATATCACTTCGAGTGCGGTAAAAATGTGGTGCTTTGCGTCAAAACGTTGCTAGCATGGGTACATGGCGACATCCTTTGGATGGATAGGCTAGTACAATTGGATGTGGTGTTGATCACATAGATTACGATATTATCAACAGTAGGTGCACAACCAGAGGAGTACTTGGAAAATAAGGCGTGCGAGAAGTATCTCGTTGAACTAGTAAAATCACAATTTGGCACTAGCAGAGGAAACAAGGGCATTGTGCTCATAGATATCAATGAAAATGCGATAAGGTTTGCCAACAATCTCATGGTTTGCAAGCTACTAAAAAAGTGAACGAAATAAGAGAATCCAATAGGGGTCATCATATTATCCACACAGTGTGCGAAGGGAGTAATGTTCAGTTCGGCACCGTACCTCCTCAACTAATTTTTAATTGATTACAGAGATGCACAGGATAATGGATTATTCTTGGCTCATAATTATCATAGATTTGGAAGGGTGGAAAGATCCAAAGTCTTCAATATTTTTGGATGGGAAAGTAAAGTGTTATGCAACTAAATATGAGTTCCATTGGCAGGCCAAGGACAATAAAAATAAACAGGGAAATAATGTAGTATTTGTGATGTTGCTTGAAGAAATACAACAACGCACAACCAATGTTTGGTGCATTCCCATGGAAGAAGTCTAGGAAACTAAAGGGATATCTAGGTTTAAGGCATCTAGACACTGCATGTGGATCTAGACCACAAGGGATCCAAAGAAGGCATGGGTAGAGATGAAATATTGCGTCAGAAAGGAATAAATTGACTAGATAATAAGAGACTGGACATCACAGTGGAAGATGCTAGTAGAAGAACTAGAAACAAATCCAACTGCAAAAAAATCAACCAATCCCAAGGGGAAATCTAAAGCAGGTCCCTCAACAAAAACAAACATCCAAATTGATAACACTAGGAAGGTTGTAGCGTGGAATCAGGCATTAGGAAGCAGTGCAATGCCAAAAAGACCAAGGAGGAAAAAAAAATTGACCAGGACAAACTATCAGCAGGATGCCAGAAATGGGGACACATCACAGGCTATGAAGGAAAGGGTACAGGTTACAACGAGTAGGGTGCAACCCTCAAAGACAAAAAGGAAGATAGTGCAGGTAGAAGAGATGTGGAAAAATGAATTATACCATGGAAGACCTAGTCATCAGCCTGGCAGAGGATGATGTTGAGTTCTTCCCAGACAGGGGGGAAGAGGTGGTATGTGTTGTAGAGGCACAAAGAGAATAGATCATGGCCAAAATCATATAATTCCATGAAACTCTATGAAAATTAAAGAGTCATGAAGTACCATAGGCCACAATGAAGCAACATGAAAAGACGCAGTGACCTCATACACATAAATAAGGAGAGGAGACAGTTCAGCTGGTAATGCAAGGTAGGGACACATTCACAGTCATGCGACAAATTGTCAAAGTGGATCAAGATATTGCATAGAAACCCATGGGATAAATTGACCATTTTGAGGTAGTCATGGTGAAGATACCCACCAAGGCATTATACAGACTCCGGGCTAGTACAATGCAATAAGTACAATCTAGAGCCCATGCGGATGCCACTAACTTGGAGGTGGGTAGGGGATTCATCGAAATGTTACAAATCACCTACGAACAATTGACCTCGAAGAAAGAAGAGGATAAAGAATAAACTGACAAGATAGAGTAGGGGATAACAATGGTATATGACTGCATTCTAGAAAGTGTGCAAGAACCAAAGAGGAGTGTATAAGAAAATATAAAAATAATTTCATAGATGATTGAGGGATATAGGCAGGAAATTGAGGAGCTAAAAGAAAAACTTAATCCTATGACTCCTCCTAAGGTTCTATAAAAAAGATAACAACAATTTTCACTCCAGATAACATAGATGGAAAATGAAGAAAGGGAAGTCGTAGAGCTATTCAACAGAACTGCACAGATTTGGACCATTTTAGAAGAGGATAAAAAGTTCCAACAATTGGACCAACAAGAGGACAAAATTAGTGCTTCCATATAAGAGTTAAAGAAACAAAAAAAAACCATGATTATTATGGAGTGTGTGATGGGTGCTGGAACAAGGGTAGACCCAGGGTTCAGCTCTAATAGCGCACCAACAAGCCCTAACTACTAGCCCTTTCGGCAACACCTACGAAGAATATGTCGTCTCACCCGAAGTAGCTATAGGGGGTTGCAGGACACAGGTGTCTACAACCAGAGGAAATGCAGAGTGGATTCACAACAACCACACATAGACACAATATCATAATAGTAGCATATCAAATGACAAAGAGCACGACATCAATCACACATAACACAAGATATACATGGTTCACCCTTTCCCTAGGGCTACAACCATAGAACTGTGATTTATAATATATTAAGATGAAAACATACAATTCTTGTCTATGATCTTAGCTAGCAGATATTCTCTCTTCTCTCTTCCCTCCCTATGCACCCAGCTGCAGGGTTGATCTTCTCACCCACTAAAGATATTACAATATAAATGGCTCTCGCACTTAGCACTTACCTCTCACACCGTATTATTCACTCAATCACACAACATCAATGAATTCTCAACCAAATTAGCACCAACCCATCCCAGGTCCTTTAGACCTTTATTTTCACATTACAATAGCTCTCGGACACCCTTAGGTTGAGACCTAAGTGTCAAAAACCTAGATACCAAAACCCTAAGTGTCTAAGACCCTAGGTCAACTTGACCTACATTTTTAGGGCTTCGCTAGCCTGTCTCTCCTTCCTTCACGCATGGTGATCCAAAGAATCTATTGACATCTTCTTTCGCTTCCTGATTTGTCCATGATCCATCTTCCTTTCTGATCTGTCATCCTTGATCTCCTTGTCCAATGGCTTGATTTCTCTTACTTCACACCATATTTTATTCTCTGCTGCTCACTTCGACCCAGCATTAGTCACTGTGTCTTCCACGCAGTTCACATTTCATCTTTTCTCCCTTAATCTTCGCTTGCTTCCATAACCAAGGGCCAACAGGCCCCTATCACTCACCTGTGACTTGTCCCGAGGCACTTTAGGTCTTGTTGGCAGCCAATTCACATTTTTCCACTGTCTTATAAGCTGCCTACACCAGTGTTTTGCAAACCTTAATTTTTCGTCGCAATTCTCAAATAAACGACACTTTTATTTTTGTGATATTTGCACACTTGCCTTCGTTTTCATTTTCACGACTGTAAGCGTGAAAACTTGGTCTTACGAAGTCGCATTAAAATCATTATTGAATTTTCGTTATCATTCTTGTCGATATGCCTATTGCGCTTACATTTCACTTAGCATTATACAGTTGACAAGACCTTTTGATCTGTACTCATTTGACATTCTTGGATTAATTGTGTGATGTTGTTTCATTGAGTTTGTGATACATTGGAGATTGTGTTTACATGTTATTTGATCAATCCAATTGGCACATTGGTATACATAAAACTCATTGGCACATTGGTTAAACTCTTGGTATGAATTGTTCTATACAACGCTTGTCACATAGTCAAAACATTGGTATTGATTTCGATTTATTTGTTTGGTTTTGAGACTATAGCTATTGCTTGCGCGAATGATTTATCCACTTACCAAAGGTTTTGATTGATTGAAATGGCATAGTTGTAACACTTATGTGTTTTGATTTGAATAGATGAAAGCGCCAACAGTTGTACCATTTGTAATGACTATTCTGCATGGCCAGCAAATAGCTCCACCACCTTTGCACGATGTCATTAATGCCTCCTCTTATCACTGTTTCACCTCTGCTAGCATTAGTAATCCCTCGAGGTGCTCCTGTGTGCATTGTGTTTCAAACCCTGGCTCATTCATATTGCTTACCATGAACCCTGTTTATGGCACCAGTGGTGCGAATTGAGCTGAACGATAGTCAAGCCTTGCTACTGTTCGACAACACTCGAAAAGACTTAGAGGATAGTGCCTGGCTCACGTTTGTACAACGGTTTGAGGGTTTTAATTTATTTGTTGCACAACAGTTCGCCCTGACTTTTGATGGGTGTAGGGCCAAAGTAGGCGACATTCAGCTTGAGCTGAATGAGGAGTTCATTAGCTCTGGCACAGGGTTAGCATCCACGGGCCAGCAATGGTTTAAAAACTCTAAAGTGGAGGAGGTGCCATGGCCTTTGGTGTTCGTCTCACGAAAGGTTACATTCTGTGAAAGAGGTATGCCGATTTCCGTGCTTAAACCAAGATGGCATGATATTTTGATGGTGGTTAAACAATTCGTGACCTGTGAGGGTCGTTATGGACTGGTTTTTTTTTATCACCTTCGATTGTTAATGAATTTTATGGGTTATCCATTGAATATGCCTTTTTATTTCCAGGGAAGTCTTTAGAAAATGGCTAAGAGTTTTAAAAGAGAAAAGGCTGATAGTAGCTTGTTCCACCATGGCCTAATCAGACTCATCATTGTTCATCACTTAAATCTCCATGGTGATAGTTGGAAAGCTTTTATCTCTCAGAATGGTTTTGATGATATAGAGCTTGTCCAAATTGATAAGCCCATGGTTAGTGTGACTAAGATCGGGCCACCCATGCCTTTCCATGCCCTTCTACCCTCTCCTAAACCCTATGCCAACCCTGATATCAATCTACCCGACATCGCAATAGACAAGACAGAGACTGTTAAAAAGCCTGTGAGCAAAAAGGTCAAGGGAAACCCTACTGTCGATGGAAAAGGTAAAAAGAATGTTTGACTCATATCGAGACTGGCTAGGAATAAACCTAAACCTAGTGCTGAGCAGAAGCCCATAGTCCTCAGTGAAGACTCAGACTTTGACATCGAACGCTTCCTAGGTAGTGAGTACCCTTACTCCCAAGGTTTGTGCCCCGAGCCACCCTATGATTTCGTTTCTAATTTGCCCCCGTGCCTAAGAAATAATCCCAGTTATCCAGGGATCAAGCTACCTAATGAAACCCTCGGTGATTCTCCCAAACCCCCGACTATCGGGCAGTCATCATGCAACCAGTGTAATGTGTGGTTGGAACGATACTATACAGACGTTCCCTTACTTCAATCGAAAATCAAAGCATTGGAAAACCAAGTTGCAGTGTTGACTAGTGAAAGAGACAAGTTTCAAGCTAATGATAAGAAGAATAAAACCATTGGTTCCATTGTTTTTAGGAATGTCAAATCGGCTACACCCATCGTCAATTCCAAAATGTTATGACCAAGTTGTCTGCTCATCATCCAGGTATGAATTTTGATATCATTTTCGTTTTATCAATTGCTTGGATTAATATAGTGAATTGGTTTCTGAGTTTTGATAAGTCTGTTTATTATTCAAAATGACTTTGACATGGTTTGATTATCAAAACGGTTATAAAATCGAATATGGTTATGATTTTGTTATACGATTTGATCGTTCCTAGTTTAGCAATTAATTGGTTTTCACTGGGTTTGATTCGTTTGTCTGTTATTTTGATTTAACGAAATCAATGGTGTTTTCTTTCGATTGGATATCGTTTGTATCCAACTTGAACGGGAGTTTTTTATGCTAAAATTAGAACACGGTTCTGTTTTGATTTAATATGATGTTGTTGTCATTGGATATTAACGGCTCTGATTACATTCATGTAATTTGATTGTTAAAACGATTTCATAGAAATTGAATTGGGTTGATAAATATGATGTAGCTTGTTAAATTGGAAAAAAGACTCTGTTTTGTCAACATTTTCATTTGGATTTGGATTATATCTGACCTGTGTGAAAGATCTCTACACCCAAATCATGGAACTGTTTTGATTCACAATGATTATGTCGAACTTAAACTATTTGATTCGATCTTGTTTGGATTGGATTGCTTTTATGAGTTGGATTTGAATCAAAAATAGACTTGATGCTGCTTTATTGATTTTAATTTTCAAAATGAGTTTGTTAACCCAAATCGACTTATGTTATCTCTGTCGAATTCGTGTGAGAAAATTCGGTTAATAGTTTGTTTTGAAATGAATTCAAGTAATGATTTCGTCGACTGTAAATTGATTGTGTTCGCCCCCAATTGGTGATAACGAATGATTAAACAAAGTCCTACAGATCCTGTTATCAACCGATTAATTCCATGATGATTTCATTTGTGATAATTACATACCAATAGCATGGATTGTTTGTTTATGTTAAATATGGTGAGATCAATTTTGAAAATGATACGGTTGATTCGGTTTGGATTCGAAGTGATCTGTGGGTAGACGAAGCAATATTTGTATTGATTTCAATTCGTCCATGAATCAATTTCACTGCTGTCGGTTATTCAATATGATGTTGTTTACCTAAATTGGTCAAAACAGAGTGTATCTATCTCTATCATCATTTGATTTAGTTTGTTCAATTTGCATACAAGTGTCGATTTGAATGAGGATTTCAGAAATCAAATATCCTTTAATAGTTTGAATGTATTTTCTAAGATTTGAATTTATTTTTAATACGATTCTGTGTTTGATTTAGACCATCTACAGAATGGCAAGATTCGTAGCTAGTCTTTAGAATTAAATATTTTATCAATTTTCTTAGCAAAATATCCTCCTAACTTGTCCTTTTTTGACCTCTTTTAGGTACATTTGAATTGCATTGGGCATGCTCTGACATTCTAGGAGATATTTGTGTGATACAGTTTTATTTTAGGTTCTTAGTTTTAGAGATAGAAACTTGGGATATTTTCCTAGATTTTCTGTAAACAGTTTTGATAACTTCCACAGGGATGTTTTACTCTATGGAAGGTCTTTAAATACTTATTATTTTTTGTAATAAGGGGCATCCTCACTTGTGGGAGAACCATGCTATGGATTTCTAATACAAACTGAGACGAGATTTGATGTTATTGCTACAACTTTCGCTTTCAATATATCAATCTTTTGTTTCATGTTTTATGCATGTCAGTTTGCAGTTGATTATAGACTACTTTAGCTATCATAATCTATTGCAGGATGATATGATTTGATTAATGTGTTATCCATATCTGATTTCTTTCATTATTGTTTTTAAAAGTACAACAATTACTTGGTTTTAGTTAATGAATCACAGATTTCTCTTCTTCGTTAATTGAATCATTTCGTATAGATCTTTGCATATAGATTTATCTAGCTGTAAAGATTCATAAATCATTAGGTTGTTGTAATTTTTATGTCTTGTTTGTCCTGTAATCATATTTGAAGAGCACTACAGATTTTTTTTACAAGAAGCTCCTGGATAGTTCAGTGTGGGTTTTCTCCCTCCGATCAGCTAAGAAAATCATTACACACAGGACAAACCTGGAGCGTTCCTTTAGGTCAATTTGTTTTTTAGTATTTAATAGTTTATTTGTTAGTATAATTTAAGTAGTTTAGTTAGATATATGTGTAATTTCGATTTGTATTTAGAGTTATTATTTTAGTTGTTTAGTTTAGTTATTTTTTGTTTTATTTCTTTTCATAAAATTATAAAATAAAATAAAAACAATAGCTCTCACTGTCTTAGGACAGAATGCAAATGAGTTTTTCAGATTTTCATTCAAATCTGTAAATTGTAAATATTGTATATTTTGTGAATAAGATTTATTTCTGTTAGTAGTTAGATATTTAATTTCTTAGAGTTAGTATAGTATTAGACAGTAGATCCTATATATAGAATAGTTAGATTTGTTTTAGTTTGTTTTAATAGTTTTTTTTAGTTAGATTAGTAAATTTAGAGTAGTTTTCTTTTTTGTTTTCTTAGGACCTTAGATCGGCTAACGGAGCCGCTAAACCCGTCAGGGTGGTTCATCCCAAATGGCTTGGGTTATTAGACAACCCCGGACCGATTCCACTCTCCCAGTTGATGGACGGTCAATTTCGCCCATCAACAAATGGCACTAGAAGGAGGGCCCGAATTTAATTAATGGCACGAGGCGGTCGCAAGACTCCTCCTCCGCCTAATCGCTCACCTATAGTGACTAGAAGCCATTCTAACGATAATATTCCCCTTCAAACAACAACCACATCAACCGACGATCCACAGATCACAGTTGAGCCAACAACCCCTAATCCTACAGGGGGTGACATACAAGAGATTGTCCGTCAATCTCTTATAAGAACTCATAGTGACTTAGCCTGTTTGAGGCAAACAAATCATCCACTAGACCAACCTTTAGATTTCTCTAACATCAGAGAACAATTAGGAGGCACTAACCTCACTATGAATCCTTCAGATCCAATCCTAAATCCTGTTGCAGGAGGATCTGGGATACCTCCTTCACCACCTCCATCATCTCCTTCCTCTTCTAGAGGAGATTCCTCTGACGAAGGCAATTCCCCCTCTCAGCCTTCCACACCCACTACCCCAATGGAAAATCAGAACAACCCTGCTAGACCTTGGCTTGATCAATATGTCGTAGTTGTACCTAGATCTTAGCATCCTCTACCTAAACATACGGAGAAATGGCTTCCCAAGTTTGACCCCAACTCAAAACAGATCGCTGAAGATCACATTAAAAAGTTTATGTTAGCCATAAGACTCCGCAATGTCTAACATGAAGACATTGTCTGTAGGTTGTTCCCTTATACTTTCAAGGGAAATGCATATACATGGTACTTTCCCCAGCAACCCCATACCATCATGTCTTGGGAAAAGTTCGAGTCATGCTTTTTGGAAAAGTTCGGAGATGGTAAGCCTCCGAAAGTCCTAGTCATGGACCTTTCTAGCTTAAGAATGAACCCAAAAGAAAAAGTTAAAGACTTTAATCAAATATTCTTAACACTTAAAAACCGAATCCCTCCTGATTCCATGCCTGCCGAGAATCTTATAATAACATACTACACTAAAGCTTTGCATCAAAGTATAGCTATTTGGGTTAAACGATCCAAGAAATCCACGTTGTTAGAAGCCTTCGAGGAGGCGAGCCAGATTGAAAAAGACATACTTAGTCTTAAAGACTCTACTAGCAACGAAACAGAGACTAGTTCTTCTTCCAAAAAAAAGATTGAAATCCTCCCCAGACCCACTCAAAGTGAAACACAACCTGAAATCTCAGATTTAGAAAGCTTAACTAAAGTTGTACAAAAACTGTCAAATCAAGTTATAGACTTAAAAAGGACGACCGAAGAAGCTTCCTCAAACAAAGGACCTTACAAGCCCCTGTTCTGGAAGCCTTTTTCCAACAATCGACCTAATCCAACCACCAAAGGCCTTAATCTAGAAAGTCTGCAATGCGCCCTTCAAACAATTCTAGAAGCCCAAGATAAATTGATGCCTCCTGAGATTCCTGAGGAGGTAGTTGAAGAAGAGACAGTTCGAGAAGAGGAGTCTTCTCCAAACATTTTTGGACACTTCTCGGATAACATCTTTCAAGATAACTTCAAGACAGTTCATCCTTATAATACCATGAGTAAGACAGCCAACAAACCTTCTGTCGAAAACACCACAACTTCACCTCCAAAGCAGTCTAAATCAGTAGAGACTAAACAGAGTAATGTGAACCCCAACATAGATTATGATTTAGTTGAAGATCTTAAAAAGTTGAGAGCTAACATTTATGTTTATGAGTTATTGAAATTTCCATTTATGCTACAAAAAATGTTACAAAATATCTCAGAGAATGGGAAAAGTGGTAATTCAAGTGCTAAAAAGGTTGTGCAGAACAAAGATCCTCAGAAGACTTCCACTAAAAAAAATCCTAATCCTCAAGATAAAGGAAGCCTTCCTGTAAGTAATGTAAATAATGTAGATAAAGTAGCTTTAGAAACTGCGAGTAAAAAGCCACAAGCTACCACTCTTAGTACTCGCAAAAATGTACCTCCATTCTTGTTAACTTTCAAAATCTTTAATAGAAACGTGCACAATTGTATGGTAGACTCAGGAGCTTCATCCAATGTGATGCCATGGTCTGTATGCCAGAAGATTAACGTTGAAGTTGAACCCTCCACCCTAAAAATCATACAACTTGATTGGACCAATGTTAAAGTTATAGGCGAACTAAAGATTGTGCTTATTAGATTATCGTCTAACCCCAAGGTTCATCAAGTCATTGATATTATTTTTGTGGATATTCCAGAAGTGTATGGTCTGTTTTTTAAGAAGGGACTGGTCGGAGCAGCTACACGGCTATTTCGTGACAGATTGGTCTCATCTATGGCTTCTAGAGACCGGCAAGCCTAACAAGATCAAGGTAAATCGTGAACCATTTACACCTTCTGCTGATTCACCCGAAGTACAAGGGATGGATACCTTCTTCGGAAATTTCATCGTCGAGGCTTCAACTATCACCAATCCAGAACAACAGTCTAAGATTGTAGCATATGTGCAACCAACAGCTTCAACGCCACGATCTCATGTACCCGATGGAAATCGAAATTGGTCTCTTTATTTCGACGGGTCAAAGTCCAAAGAAGGATCTGGAGTAGGCTACGTTATTATCAATCTGGCAGGTAACAAAACATTGATTGCATGTAGGTTAGAATTTGAATGTACTAACAACACTGCAAAATATGAGGCTTTACTGCAAGGTCTCAGAAAAGATTTAGATATGAACATTCAAAATTTGACCGTCTTTGGCGGCTCTAAAATAGTGGTTAGACAGGTAAGAGATTCTATCCACTATCTATCTCCGCATCTCAAAAGCTACCAATCTGAGGTATGGAATTTAATGAATAAATTTGTTTCTTTCAATATAAATTCTATTCCTAGATTGAATAATGTTGAAGAAGATTTATTAGCTAATGTAGCCTCTAAACTCTTTCCTGCAGAAGGCTTGTCCCCAGACGCATTCTCCATTGAGTTGTTGTTCAGGCCATCCATTCCCGACAACACGAACTGGAGAGTCTTTGACGATGATCATCAGATTATTAACTTTCTACACATGGAAGAAACCTTTCAAGGCGCGGTGATAGACGAACGCACACACAATGACAATTTGCGCGATTTCACGGTAATACCAGATCTGAGAACTCTTGAATCTTCATCAGACATGGTAAAATCGATCCCTAAATCTGTAGTTAGATTAGAGAAATTTTATGATCTTCAAGATAAATTTAAAAAGAAGGTCAACTGTAAAACCAATAGTTCCTCGTTATCTTATGAAAAAGTAAACTTAGGAACTAAGGACAATCCGCAGTGCATTAATATAGGGGTAGGATGTTCTGAACAAGAAAAAGTTGCATTTATTAGATTGTTCAAAGAATTTAAAGATGTCTTTGCATGGACATATGATGACCTTAAAAATTTTGACCCTAACATCATACATCATGTCATTCCTATGAAGCCCCAAACCTTACCCTTTCAACAAAAATTGAGGAAAATGCACCCTAAGCTCAAGCCGACCATTCAAAAAGAATTGAATAAACTCCTAAATGCTAAGATAATTTTTCCTGTTAGGCACACTCAATGGGTTTCTAACCTTGTCCCAGTCCGGAAGAAAAGTGGGGAAATCCAACTCTGCGTCGATTTCCAAAACCTTAATAGAGCGTCTGATAAAGACAACTATCCTATCCCACCCATGGAACAGATCCTTCAACAGGTATCTGGTTCTGAGAGGATATTCTTACTAGATGGTTTCTCGGGGTACAACCAAGTCCTAATGTCTCCACCAGACCAACTTAAAACTACCTTCCATACCCCGTGGGGCACTTATGCTTATCGAAAAATGCCCTTTGGATTGATTAATGTTGGTGCCACTTTCCAGAGAGCAATGGACATTGATTTCTGAGGCTTAATAGATTAGTCCATCGTAGTTTACTTAGATGATGTTACCAAATTTTCTAAAAACAAAAATGATCATCTAGCTCACTTACGAGCCGTTCTACTGCGATGTTGTAAATACGACATCTCTTTGAATCCTAAAAAATACATCTTTGCAGTAGAACAGGGTAAACTCTTAGGATTTATTGTGTCAAGCGAGGGAATGATTATCAACCCCAAAAGGACTCAACTCATCGTAAAACTTCCCCCTCCTACATCCAAAAAATCTATGCAGTATTTCTTAGGCCAGATTAACTTTGTGAGAAGATTTGTCCCCAGTTTCTCTGAAATGGTCAGGCCTTTATAGAATTTGATTAAGAAAGACACCAAATATCACTGGGGACCCCTAGAAAATCAAGCTTTTAATGTAATAAATAAGGCCATAATAGATGCTCCATCTCTCATGAGCCCCGATTTTTCACAAGACTTTACACTCTATACTTTTTCTTCTGACCGTTCCTATGCCGCCGTCTTAACCCAAAAGAATGTTGAAAACAATGAAGTACCCATTGCCTTTATGAGCTCTGCTTTCAAAGGCATTGAACTTAATTACCCAGTGGTAGATCAGCAAGCCTATGATGTTTTCAAAGAATTCAAGCATTTCCAGTCTTATCTTTTGAAGTCTAGGACAAAAGTCATTGTCCCCTATCCATCCGTGAGGAACCTGTTAGTGCAGAAGGAACTAGGTGAAAAGAGGGGTAATTGGGTTACCTCTTGCAGGAGTATGACTTAGAAATCACCCCAGATTAGATAGTGAGAGGCCAAGTTTTATGCAATTTGGTTGTTGATTCAGGAGCAGGACAGCAAGTAGAAAGTGATACATCAAACCTAGGACAACATGATCAAAATCTAATCTGTTGCGTACAAAACCCTATCAGTCCTTGGTATGATGATATAAGATTTTGTCTTGAACATGGATCAACACCCCATCACCTGGATCCCGCTAAAATAAGAGTGTTGAGATTAAAGTCTTCCTCCTTTCATCTGGTTAATAGTATCCTATTTCGTCAAAATTTTGAGGGCGTACTGATGCATTGTCTTGAAAAAGACGAAGCAGAAAAAGTCTTGCTAGAGTTGCATGCAGGAGAAGCTGGTGGTCATTTTGGTGGTGACACCACTGCTCATAAGGTTTTAAGAGCCAATTATTACTAGCCTACGATTTTTAGAGACGCCCATGCCTTGTGTAATAAATGTATCATTTGTCAGAAAGCATCAGGGCAGTTACAAAAACCAACCTTTCCTTTGCAGCCCGTTTCAGTAGACTCTCCTTTTCAACAATGGGGCCTTGATATCATAGGTCCAATCAACTCCCCATCCTTGCAACAACACAATTTTATTGTAACAACCACAGATTACTTTACCCGGTGGTCTGAAGCTATTGCATTAAGAACCGTCAACACCAGTCAGGTAATTGCCTTTCTAAATTCAAATATTATCACTTGTTTTGGTATCCCTAACTGTTTAGTATTCGAGAACCCTTCTTACATTTCCTCTCTTGAGATGAGCGAGTTCGCTTTGGAAAAAGGAATCAAACTAAAGTATTTTTCTATTTATTACCCTCAGGGCAACGGATTGGTAGAATCAACAAATAAGAACTTGATTAAAATCATCAAGAGAACGGTGGTTGAAAATCACAAAAATTGGCACAATGCACTGTTGAACATGCGGTGGGTTGATAGGGTAATGCCAAAATCTGTTGTAGGTAACTCCCCCTTTTTTCTCATTTATGGTAGAGAAGCAATTCTGCCACCTCACATTCTTCTTCCTTCGCTACAGTTGTCACAGAAAATCCAAGAAGAAGATTGTCCCCCTTTAGAAAACCGAATTAACGCTTTGATGAAGCTAGAAGAGGTAAGAGTCCAAGTCAAACATAATTTAGATTAGCATCAACTATTGGTCAAAATCTGGTTCGATTCTAACTCTGCTTCTGGTAGGAATTTCAAATTAGGTGATCTTATCTTGAAATGGGACAAACCGCATGAGGGAAAGGAAGAACACACTAAATTTAAAAACTTATGGCTTGGACCATTTTTAATTTCTGAAAAGTTGGGTCCCAGTTCTTTTCGATTGAAAAATATTGAAGGGCAGCCTGACACTTATCCGGTGAATGGCCAAGCCCTGAAAATATACTTTTCTTGATGACAACCCTTGTATACTATGTACATATTTTGCTTATGTTTGCTTTTTCATTTGCTTTTTGTTTTTTATTTCCCCTTTGAGTTTATCATTTTTTGTTTTTGGAAATACACATACCTGTACACTGAGCTATTCATGACAAAGAAAATAGAAAATTCCTTCGCTGAAATAACTGCTAAGAAAAGTGTATAAACATCAATTGTATATTTCTAAAAGTTATATCTGTGATTGGAAAAAAGTCTATTTTTTGAAAGAAGTTGACTGATTTCGATCTCTGAGCAAATCTTGTCATGATCATCTATTATCTTTTTACGTTGTCCCTATTCCTTAAGGGAATGACTCAGAAGATGTCTCCCTGCCTTAAAAAGTTGTTTTTGTAAATGAAACATCTCTGGATCTTAGCAAAGGACAGTTCTAAAAAATTCTAATGAGGTCTGAAAAAAATATGTTAAAATATCATGATTTTCAGTGTCACCCCACTCAAACTATATATCTTTGAAGAAAAACAAAATAAAATAAATTATTAATAGAGCTGTGGGAAGTGCTTGTAAACCCGGCGGGATGTTGAACAAGTCTGCTGGCAGTGGGTAAATGCATGCATGATTCCAAGACAACTTCGCTAGGGTACTGAACAGGCCCGCTGGCAGTGAAGCAATGTTGGGTATATGAAAATTTGCAAATAAGAAACCTCTTAATGTCCTTTATTCTGATCTAGAACTTCTTGGCAGGATACAAATGTTAGAGCGGGTTAAATGGAAACCCTGTCGAGGCTATGGACGCCTGCTGGAAGCAGTGGCTCTGTCAATAGTATTGGAGATTTTATCTTGAATATCATGACTCGCTGGTCTTAAGACTGCTATCTTTTTTCATCTTTTAAAACACTGCTGGAATAGTTGGTTAATGATGATGTTTATACGATTTTATGGTTATTGTTTTTGAGTTGGAATTATCTTTGTTGTCCTAATCTAAATTTGTTCTTTTAGCAGAGATAACTGCTTCTACCAGTGTGTTTCCATTGTTGGCAGCCAATTCACATTTTTCCACTGTCTTATAAGCTGCCTACACCAGTGTTTTGCAAACCTTAATTTTTCATCACAATTCTCAAATAAACGACACTTTTATTTTTGCGATATTTGCACACTTGCCTTCGTTTTTATTTTCATGACTGTAAGCGTGAAAACTTGGTCTTACGAAGTCGCATTAAAATCATTATTGAATTGTCGTTATCATTCTTGTCGATATGCCTATTGCGCTTACATTTCACTTAGCATTATACAGTTGGCAAGACCTTTTGATATGTACTCATTTGACATTCTTGGATTGATTGTGTGATGTTGTTTCATTGACTTTGCGATACATTAGAGATTGTGTTTACATGTTATTTGATCAATCCACTTGGCACATTGGTATACATAAAACGCATTGGCACATTGGTTAAACTCTTGGTATGAATTGTTCTATACAATGCTTGTCACATAGTCAAAACATTGGTATTGATTTCGATTTATTTGTTTGGTTTTGAGACTATAGCTATTGCTTGCATGAATGATTTATCCACTTACCAAAGGTTTTGATTGATTGAAATGGCATAGTTGTAACACTTATGCGTTGTGATTTGAATAGTTGAAATCGTCGGTGGTTGTACCATTGGCAATGACTATTCTGCATGGCCAACAAATAGCTCCACCACCTTCGAACGATGTCATTAATGCCTCCTCTTATCACTGTTTCACCTCTGATAGCATCAGTAATCCCTCGAGCATTTTGCTCATGTGTGCATTGCATTTCAAACCCTGGCTCATTCACATCACTTACCATGAACCCTGTTTATGGCACCAGTGGTGCGAATTGAGCCGAATGGTAGTCAAGCCTTGATACTGTTCGACAACGCTCGGAAAGACTTAGAGGATAGTGGTTGGATCATGTTTGTACAGAGGTTTGAGGGTTTTAATTTATTTGTTGCACAACAGTTCGCCCTGAATTTTGATGGGTGTAGGGCCAAAGTAGGCGACATTCAGCTTGAGCTGAATGAGGAGTTCATTAGCTCTGCCACATGGTTAGCATCCACAGGCCATAGATGGTTTAAAAACTCTAAAGTGGAGGAGGTTCCATGGCCTTTGTTGTTCATCTCACGAAAGGTTACATCCTGTGATAGAGGTATTCCGATTTCCATGCTTAAACCAAGATGGCATGATCTTTTGATGGTGGTTAAACAATTCGTGACCTGTGAGGGTCATTATGGACTGGTTTTTCTTTATCACCTTCGAATGTTAATGAATTTTATGGGTTATCCATTGAATATGCCTTTTTATTTCCAACGAAGTCTTTATAAAATGGCTAAGAGGTTTAAAATAGAAAAGGTCGATAGTAGCTTGTTCCACCATGGCCTAATCGGACTCATCGTTGTTCATCACTTAAATCTCCACGGTGATAGTTGGCAAGATTTTATCTCTCAGAATGGTTTTGCTGATACAGAACCTGTCCAAATTGACAAGCCCATGGTTAGTGTGACTAAGGTCGGGCCACCCATGCCTTTCCATGCCCTTCTACCCTCTCCTAAACCCTCGGCCAACCCTGATATCAATCTACCCGACATCACAATAGACAAGACAAAGACTGTTAAAAAGCTTGTGAGCAAAAAGGTCAAGGGAAACCCTACTGTCGATGGCAAAGGTAAAAAGAATGCTCAACTCATATTGAGACTGGCTAGGAATAAACCTAAACCTAGTGCTGAGCAGAAGCCCATAGTCCTCAGTGAAGACTCGGACTCTGACATCGAACTCTTCCTAACTAGTGAGTACCCTTACTCCCAAGGTTTGTGCCCCGAGCCACGCTATGATTTTGTTTCTAATTTTCCCCCATGCCTAAGAAATAATCTAGTTGTCCAGGGATCAAGCTACCTAATGAAACCCTCGGTGATTCTCCCAAACCCTCGACTGTCGGGTAGTTGTCATGCAACTAGTGTAATGTGTGGTTGGAACGACACTATACAGATGTTCCCTTACTTCAATTGAAAATCAAAGCGTTGGAAAACCAAGTTACAGTGTTGACTAGTGAAAGGGACAAGTTTCGAGCTAATGATAAGAAGCAGAAAACCACTGGTTCCATTTTTTTTAGGAATGTCTAATTGGCTACAGCCATCGTCAATTCCAAAATGTTATGACCAAGTTGTCTACTCATCATCCAGGTATGAATTTTGATATCATTTTCATTTTATCAATTGCTTGGATTAATATAGTGAATTGGTTTCTAAGTTTTGATAAGTCTGTTTATTATTCAAAAAGACTTTAACATGGTTTGATTATCAAAACAGTTATAAAATTGAATATGGTTATGATTTTGTTATATGATTTGATCATGCCCAGTTTAGCAATTAATTGGTTTTCACTGGGTTTGATTCGTTTGTCTGTTGTTTTGAGTTAACGAAATCAATGGTGTTTGCTTTCAATTGGATATCGTTTGTATCCAACTTGAACAAGAGGTTTTTATGCTAAAATTAGAACACTGCTCTATTTTGATTTAATATGATGTTGCTGTCATTGGATATTAATGGCTCTGATTACATTCTTGTGATTTGATTGTTAAAACAATTTCATAGAAATTGAATTGGCTTGATAAATATGATGTAGCCTGTTAAATTGGAAAAACGACTCTGTTTTGTCAACATTTTCGTTTGGATTTGGATTATATCTGACCTGTGCGAAAGATCTTTGCACCCAAATCATGGAACTATTTTGATTCACAATGAATATGTCGAACTTAAACTATTCAATTCGCTCTTGTTTGGATTGGATTGCTTTTATGAGTTGGATTCGTATCGAAAATATACTTGATGCTACTCTATTGATTTTAATTTTGAAAACGAGTGTGTTAACCCAAATCGACTTATGTTATCTCTGTCGAATTCGTGTGAGAAAATTCGGTTAATAGTTTGTTTTGAAATGAATTCAAGTAATGATTTCGTGGACTATAAATTGATTGTGTTCGCCCCCAATTGGTGATAACGAACGATTAAACGAAGTCCTACAGATCCTGTTATCAACCGATTAATTCCACGACGATTTCATTTGTGATAATTACATACAAATAACATGGATTGTTTGTTTATGTTAAATATGGTACGATCAATTTTGAAAATGATCCGGTTGATTCGGTTTGGATCCGAAGTGATCTGTGGGTAGACGAAGCAATTTTTGTATTGATTTCAATTCGTCCATGAATCGATTTCACTGCTGTTGGTTATTCAATACGATGTTGTTTACCCGAATTGGTCAAAAAAGAGTCTATCTATCTCTGTCATCATTTGATTTAGTTTGTTCAATTTTCATACAAGTGTCGATTTGAATGAAGCTTTCAACAATCAAATATCCTTTAATAGTTTGAATGTATTTTCTAAGATTTGAATTGATTTTTAATACGATTTTGTGTTTGATTTAGACCAGCTACAGAATCGCAAGATTCTATAGCTAGTCTTTAGAATTAAATATTTTATCAATTTTCTTAGCAAAATATCTTCCTAACTTGTCCTTTTTTTACCTCTTTTAGGTACATTCGAATTGCATTGGGCATGCTGTGAGATTATAGGAGATATTTGTGTGATACAATTTTATTTTAGGTTCTTAGTTTTAGAGATAGAAACTTGGGATATTTTCCCAGATTTTCTGTAAACAGTTTTGATAACTTCCACAGGGATGTTTTACCCTGTGGAAGGTCTTTAAATACTTATTATTTTTTGTAATAAGGGGCATCCTCACTTGTGGGAGAACCAAGCTATGGATTTCTAATACAAACTGAGACGAGAGTTGATGTTATTGCTACAGCTTTCACTTTCAATATATCAATCTTTTGTTTCATGTTTTATGCATGTCAGTTTGCAGTTGATTATAGACTACTTTAGCTATCATAATCTATTGCAGGATGATATGATTTGATTAATGTGCTATCCATATCTGATTTATTTCATTATTGTTTTTAAAATTACAACAATTACTTGGTTTCAGTTAATGAATCACAAATTTCTCTTCTTCGTTAATTGAATCATTTCGTATAGATCTTTGCATACAGATTTATCTAACTGTGAAGATTCATAAATCATTAGGTTGCTGTAATTTTTATGTCTTGTTTGTCCTGTAATCATATTTGAAGAGCACTACAGATTTTTTTTACAAGAATCTCCTGGATAGTTCGGTGCGCGTTTTCTCCCTCCGATCAGCTAAGAAAATCATTACACACAGGACAAACCTGGAGCGTTCCTTTAGGTCAATTTGTTTTTTAGTATTTAATAATTTATTTGTTAGTATAATTTAAGTAGTTTAGTTAGATATATGTGTAATTTCGATTTGTAGTTAGAGTTAGTATTTTAGTTGTTTAGTTTAGTTAGTTTTTGTTTTATTTCTTTTCATAAAATTATAAAATAAAAAAAAACAATAGCTCTCACTGTCTTAGGACAAAATGCAAATGAGTTTTTCAGGTTTTCATTGAAATCTGTAAATTGTAAATATTGTATGTTTTGTGAATAAGATTTATTTCTGTTAGTAGTTAGGCATTTTATTTTCTTAGAGTTAGTATAATATTATATAGTAGATCGTATATATAGAATAGTTAGATTTGTTTTAGTTTGTTTTAATAGTTGTTTTTAGTTAGATTAGTAAATTTAGAGTAGTTTTCTTTTTTGTTTTCTTAAGACCTTAGATCGGATAACGGAGCCGCTAAACCCGTCAGGGTGGTTCATACCAAACGGCTTAGGTTATTAGATAGCCCCAGATCGATTCCACTCTCCCAGTTGATGGATGGTCAATTTCACCTGTCAATAGGTCTGAACTCTCTGTTTCACTTCAACTTCAGACTGTGTGGGGCAACCTTCGCTTTCTTCTCTATCCCTCCCTTCTATGTGCAGATTGTCTTTTCTATGTTTGGTACCCAATTTGAACTACACCTGGTACCTAGACCCTTTTCCTTATACTTTTAGTGAGAGCTGGGAGGTAGCTGGTTTTCATAGTATAGTTTCAATCGGCTCCCGTTCACCAAACCTTCCTTCCATTCTCCATTCAAAGTCTTCAACTACGCATCTCCTTCTTCCATGACATAGAAAACCTCATATGGCCCTAGCCAATGTGTTCTAAACTTCCCTGGATGCTTCATGAACTTACTGTCATATACCAATACCAACTCTCCTTTCTTGAAGGCTTTCTTCTTGATGTGACTGTCATGGTAGTCCTTTTCTCTTTCTTTCTAAACTTGCTGGTGAAATCCTGCAATAAATCTATCTTCTTCCATCTCGATGAACTATGCAAGCCTCTCTTGCACAACGCCAATGTCATCTATATCTGTAAAGGATGAAATTATTAGACTAGGAACCAAATATTCCACGGGCAAAACTGCTTCTAGACCATAGACCAATTTAAAGGGGGTTTGCATGGGCAATTTCTTTCAAGTGGTTCTATAGGCCCATAATATTGTTGGTACTCTCAAATCCCAGTCATCCATGTTCACACTGCATGTCTTTGTCAGCACTATCTCCAAGATCTTATTGAATGCTTCAACTGTCCCATTTTCTTGTGGATGATAGGGCATGCTCTTTTGATGGTGAACTTCAAATTCTTGAGTCAAGGATTCAATAGTCTTGTTAATAAAATATGTGCCTTGATCTCTCATAAGGATTTTTGGGAATCCAGAACTAGTTATGATATCATCAAATATGAAGCACACAACTATAGTTGCACTACAGTCCTTAGCTTCTCTTGCTTCTACCCATCTGGTCAGATACTCTGTCATAGTGATTATGTATCTAGATCCTATGTGATTTCCTGGTGGGTTGATAGGTCCCATGAAGTCAATGGCCCATTTCTCAAATGCCTGTATGGTCATTTGTGGTACTAAATGCATCTCATCTCTTCTGTATGGTTTCCCAACTCTTTGACATACATCACAGGCCTTATAGTATTCCTTAACATCTTTTTGTAGGGTAGGCCACCAAAGGACATCTCTAAGAACCTTTTGTTTTGCTTCTTTCCCTATGTAGTGTCCTCCTGCAATGCCTTCATGTGATTCTGTGAGGATCAATGGTCTCTCTGCCTCCATAACATATCTCCTCAATATCTCATCAGGTCCCATCTTGTATAGTTGTCCTGCTATAAGTGAAAAATCTGCAGTGCGCACTACCAACTGGTTCTTCTGAGTGATTGTATATTCACTAGGTTCCATTATTGTTGACAGGAACTGGACTATATCCACGAAGTGATCATCAACCTTCATGATGGACAACAACTGTGCATCCAACAATGTATCCTCCAAAATAGTAGGCTCTTTTCCATGTTCCAACCTCAACAAGTGGTCAGGACCTTTGTTCATTCTTCCTGGCTTAACCATTATCTCGAAATCATATTCCTGAAATAGCAGAAGCCATATGCATATTCTTCCCCCCAACACTATCTTGTTGACTAGGTATTGCAGTGCAAAATGATCAGTAAACATTTTAAAGTGTCCTCCCAACAAGCAGTGGAGAAACTTCTGCAGCGCATAAACCATGGCTAACCCTTCTCTCTCAGTGGTGGTGTAATTAGTCTCATCTATTGATAGCTTCCTACTAGCAAAAGATAATGGGTAGTCAATGTATTCAGCTCCCAGTTGTGGTAACACTGCTCCTAATGCAATAGAATATGTATCGACATGCACGGGAAATTCCTTACTGCAATCTGGGAAAACCAGAATGGGCACAGTGACCATTTTCTATTTCAATGTGTGAAAGCTCTGCTGGCATTCTTCTGTCTATTGAAACTTGCAGCCTTTCCTTAAAATATTCTCCATGGGTGCTGTGATCTTTGCATAGCCCTTAATGATCTTCCTATAGTATCTAGTATGTCCCAGCACAATGCACAACTATTTGAATGAAGTAGGAGTGGGTAGATCGACTATAATAACAATCTTGGATGGATCTACTAGCAATCCCTGCTTACACACAATATGTCCTAACAACACTCCAAAGGGTGAAACGAAGATACACTTATTTAGGTTTAAGGAAATCTGACACTACCTACACTTGTCCAACATTAGTCTTAAACATTCAATATGATTTTGCAAAATGCTAAAAACAGTCCAATCATCAAAATATGCTTCCAAAAATTTGTGTAAAAACTCCTTGAATGCTTTGACCACTACCCTAGAAAAATTGGTTGGTGCATTCTTCAATCCAAATGGCATCACTGTATACTAGTAGGATCCCCTTTCTATTGCAAATTTGGTCTTATGGTGATCTTCCTTGGCAATTCAGATCTGATGGTATCCTGAAAGTCCATCTGTAAATGATATACCTCTTGTCCTCCTACACTGTCTAACACTTCTTCAGTGAATGGCATAGGAAATGGGTCATGAAAACAAGCATCATTTAGCTTCCTAAGATATACACAGATCCTGATTTCTCTTGTCTTCTTATCTTATACCACCATAGGGCTAATCCATTCTGACGCTTCAACAGGTTCTATGATTCCTGCTTCCAACATTCTGTCTAGCTCAATATTCACTTTCTCCTTATATTTAGGGTTCAATATGTAGAGTCTCTATTTAACTAGCCTTACATCTGGTTTCAAAGGAATCCTCATCTCTCCCATGGGCCCTTTAATGACCTTCATATCAGTGAACTTGGTTGGAAACAAGTCCTGATACTCATGCAGTAATTATGTAATCTTGTCAATGGCGGAAGCATCCCAATAATCTTCAACATTTGCAAGATTTGGTGTCTGTTCTATTCCAATGTTGATTTTATTTTATTTTAATTGGATGTCCAAAAAAAGGTAGTTCAACTGTTGGTCCTTCTACATCTCTCTGGCCTTCTGTTTCTACGATGTTTACATTCCTAAGATCATCGTCTTCAACAAAATTGATATTGTAACAACCTTGCAACTTCTAAAGAGGCGCAGACCATTCATCCTCTTCTTGCTCCAAAGGGAGGCTAGGTGCCTCCTCAAAAACTTTTTGTCTTACAACCTGTAATTCTTGATCTACAGTAGGATATTGGATTTTAAACAAAAAGGTAGTTACAAAGTTCTGGGTCATACCTTCCCAATCTGTAGTGATGAGGCATAGTTCTTCTTGTAGGTACCAGTTGATAGGGGTTGTATCCAGTGTGTTGATAAATTTGTGTACCCACTGCTCTTGAGGAATGCTGCTACAGGCTTCCTCACAACTTCTCACATGGTTCTTCGGACAAATTTGACCTGTGTACCCAACTTCGCATCCTTCTACTTGCTCTAAAAATCGCACCGTCATCAAAGTGCGACATTGTACCCAATCTGTAATAATTTTTTTGTGTGTCCCCCACTATCTCACTGGAGTTTATTTTAGGGCCTCATCCATTGCCAACAATATTTGTTTTGTTGGTACAATTTCTTCAAAGTTCAATAAGAATGCTTCTAAGTGATTTAGACCATCAAAGGTGGGCAAGTTACTTATTGTTGTGCTAATCCAACAAACTTATCTAGTTAATCTAGCAGATCTCCTTGTAGATACTTCATACATTTTGTTTTTCCAGTTCTCCAATGCTTCTTTTGAATCTTATGGGCATGTTTTGTCACTTTGCCAACTCAAATTCCCATTTTCTATAGGATTAATGTAGTCCTTCTCTCTGGATGTTAGTTTGTATATGTTTTCTAGGTCGTATTTGCAGTCTTCTTCTCTTATGGGTTCTGTGTATCTCTGACCTTCATTGGGATCCAGAGGTGCAATGAATCAGAGTCCTTCTCCTTCAAACATCATTCTTATTTTCTTTAAATCAACCACAGTGGAATTATTGAAAGCCCAATCAATTCCTAACAGTGTAGGGTAAGGACAACTATCATCAACTATCTCAATCACCTCGAAGTCTACAAATGTCCTTACTCCGTCATTGTCCATAGAGACATGTTCTAGTCTTCCAAAGGGGCTTACATATTGTTCATTAGCCATCCTAAACCTTATAGGGGAATAGATCAACTTAGTTTTTCCCATCAGTGCCCAAGTCTGCTTCGTCATGAAATTGACTTCTGACCCTAAGTTGAGGACTACATAATCTATATCATACTCTCCAATATGAGAATTAAGGTGTAATTATGTATTTTTCCTTCTCTTTTTGGATAGTTTATGTACTTCTTTATTAAGCAAAGGGTCTACCCTTCCTATCTCATATTGTCTGACCAAATTTTGTAGTTCTTTTATGGAATTTCCATCTTTAATCAGCCTATAAACGTATACAAGAGACAGACAAGTTTACTCACCTCTTTTCCATCTCCTAGAAAAGAAGACAGATCAAATGCCAAAGGCATTCCACATTCTCTTACTTATGGTTGTGTCTTCAATGAAGTGCCTTGGTCTCTCCCAGATTCTTTTCTTTCCTCCTCAAATATTTGTTTTTCTTTCTTCGCATCAAACACTTGTGTCTTCTATGTATCTTTCCTGACTCCTGATTCTTCTGTAGTCTTTCCTTGGGTCACTCTGTCTTCTCCTGTAACAGTACCTCTTCTAGTGATAACAGTAACTCTGGGATCTTCTCCGTGGGGTTATGCTTTGATTAGTTTTATTTGTTGGTTTCCTCCTCATCTCTCCTGAAGTTTAGCCAGAAATGATGGACATTCCTCGATAACATGCTCAAATGATTTGTAATAGATACAAGTGGTACAAGGGTTATGACAGTCTCTTTCCAAGTGTCCTAGCTATGTGCAGTTATAACAGATGATCTGACCTTGACCTTGACCCATACCTCCTCCTCTTCCTCTTCCTCGGAATCCACCACGAGGGTTAAAGTTTCCTCTCCCTAGGGAATTATACTACACAATGTTTTCTTCTTGTTGTACTTCACCTTGAATTTTGTATATATCCCTTGACCTTTCATGCATGAGATCGTAAGCCCTACAATCCCTATCATCATGTTCTACCGACTTACAAAACATGCAATACATATTTGTGGGTGTCTAGATATATTTTTGCATATAGTAACATTCACCAGGACGATGTTTGTTTCTACATACCTCACATCAGGGTAGGGTATCTTGCTTCAAAGGGATCGGAGCTCCAGAGGCCAAGTATTCATGAAATAGGGGAAAATGCTTCTTGTCATGGCCTTTTGATTTGTATCTGATACACTAGATGTCTTATCTTTTATCTTTTCCCTTGTCTTTCTTCATATCTTCAACCTGCAGTGATAAGCTAGTTAGTTGAATCAATATTTGACTCATACTTGAGCTGGATTCTCACATAGGGGTTGATTCTAACTTCATGGTGATATCTAGCACCTCAGCCTATGAAGAAATCTTTTGTTACATCAAAGGAATTTTGATGTGTGGTAAGAGGGTAGAAATGAACCATTCCTTGTTCTTCTCATTTGATATGTGAAAAATCAAATGTCCTGTCAAGGTCTTAAACCTCTTATCAAAATCCCACACAGGTTCAGTTGTTCTCTGCTTGATTTCTTTTAGTTCTGTAATGCACTATGACTCTGACTTAGATTTCTTGAATTCTACAATTAGCCTAGTCTTAATGTCATTCAGTGGTTTTGTTGTAGCTCCTTGGAAAATTTTCATGTACCATCTCAGTGCGCAATCTCTCAGGGTAGTACTGAGATGAGCTCATTTAACATCTTAATCGTTGATATGTTTAATACTCCATACAGATTCACATAAAAACTAGTGTTGCTCAAGATCTTCAGATCCATCTCCTCCGAAGGTGGGTAACCTCATCTCATCTACCATAGATATTCCTAGGTTTCCTGATAGAATATGTGGTGGACTACTAGTGACAGTTCTCTAAATGCTTTGGTGACTCTGATTACTCTGGATGCTTAATGTTGTTGAAAAAATAGAAGAAACAATAGTATGTACTTCAACAGTCAGTGTAGTTCCTAAATTTTTTGGCTCTTCTTGGCAAGGTTCCTTTTTCCTAGCGGGCTCTGAATTCTCTCGTCCATTAGATCTGCCTCTTCTCCACTGTATAAACCCTCATCCCCGTAGTTTTTCTTAAACAGGTTCATAAGAGGAACTTCTCTGAATTCTCTCCCACTGTGCATATGTCCAGCCTCTATGTCGCTATCGTTGTCCAATTTCTTGAAAATTATCCTCTTCTGATCCAAACAACTACTGTATCTTCAATATATTCTTCTCATGCAAGAGCATTTTGATCTTCAACTTCAAAAAGTGTAAAAATTTTCCTTTAGGTTCCTTAAAGAAATATCTCTCTACCTGGCTATATGATTCCACTCTGTCAACAACAAAATCAGTGATATACCCTCTGATGGTACTATCAAACCAGTGATCTACTTCTCTAGACACAGCGTTGTCAACTCTCTTGACCTTTTTTATCAGCTCCAACGTCGAAACCACAGGTGGTTTGAGTTTGACTTCGAAATGGGTATCTGCTAACCTAGCTAGCCACTCGTATAGCTCCCGATGGATTCCTCCAAAGAAAATATCGTGTATATCAGTAAAGATATATATTTCCAACCAATCCTCTGTACTAAGATTAGGATTCTTGTTTTGGGCTTTAGCGAAGTCCTTTTCTTGATCTTCTATCCACTTATGAATCTTTGTCTTCGATGGAAACCACCTTGACATTCCCTCGAGAATATTCATGTCCCGACAACGAAACCATTTGTTGGCACAAGGGCAGACCCAAGGTTCATCTCTAACAGGGCACCAACAAGCCCTAACTATTGGACCTTTTGGAAACACCTGGGAAGTAGATGCAGTCTCACCCAAAGTAGCTATAGGGGGTTGCAGGACACATGTGTATACAAGCAGAGGAAATGCAGAGTGGAGTCACAACAACCACACATAGACACCTAGTTATTATTTACCTTCCTTAAACCTACTACGCAAGTTATATTTCAGATCTAACATAATATCATAATAGCAGCATATCAAATGACAAAGAGCACGACATCGATCACACATAACACAAGATATACATGGTTCACCCTCTCCCTAGGGCTACGTCCACATAATTGTGCTTTATAATATATTAAGATTAAATCATACAATTCATGTCTGTGTTATTAGCTAGCAGATCTTCTCTCTTCTCTTTTCTCTGTTCCCTCTCTACACACCCAGCTGCAAGGTTGATCTTCGCACCCAATTGAATATCTTACAATATAGAAGGCTCTCACACTCAACACTTCTCTCTCACACTGTAGTACTCACTCAATCACACAACAACAATGAACTCTCAACCAACTTAGCACCAACCCATCCCAGGTCCTTTAGACCTTTATTTATACATTACAATAACTCTCAGACACCATTAGGTCGATACCTAAGTGTCAAAACCCCAGATATCAAAACCCTAGGTGTCTAAAACCCTATGCCAACTTGACCTGAGTTTTCAGGACTTCACTAGCCTATCTTTCCTTTCTTCACGCGTGGTGCTCCAAAGAATTTATTGATTGATATATTCTTTCACTTGATGAGTTTTCCATGATCCATCTTCCTTTCTGATATATCATCCTTGATCTCCTCATCCAACGAATTTCTTTCTCTTACTTCACAGTGTCTTTTCTTCTCTTCTTCTCACTTCAACCCAACATTAATCACTATGTCTTCCACACAGTTCACATTTCATCATTTCTCCCTTAATCTTCGCTTGCTTCCATAACCAAGGGCCAACAATGGGCACCCATGAAATGAAGACTCTGTAGACAGAGTTAAAGACAATGAAGACGAATAAGAAAGAAATACAAGCACAATTGGATCCCATCTAGGAACAAGAAGCATAGATGATTGCGTAGCTGGAGGAAGAGAAGACGAGCATGCCACATGACAATTCAAATAGAGAAACACTACTACAGGAATAGATAAGAGCGCAGATAGTCGAGGCGCTAACAGACAAAGCTGTGCAGGTGAAGGAAAAAGAAAAGGAACTAGCAGAGGATTTCCACAACTTGGAAAAGACTATGCAAGGAGTGCACACCACCTGAGTGGCTCAGGATGAGCCACATGTCAGTTTTGGGGGCCAGTTGGGAACAAGCCTATTTTGAGAAGGAAGTCTATGTTGGGTGAAGGCCTATTTTGAGAAGGAATTCTATGTTTGGGGAAGGCCTATTTTGAGAAGGAAGTCTATTTTGGGTGCAAACCTATTTTTGGGAGAAATATCTAATTTGGGAAAGACCTATTTTTGTAAAGAAAGACCTAATTTTGGAGCATGCACAATAGGTGGAAAGAAGGAAACATGCATAAAAGAAGGAAAAGTAGCATGCAGAAGGAAAAGAAACATGAAACACAATCAAATAAGCCTAACCATGATAGGGTTAGGGTTTTTGAAAAATATTGTAACAACTATAAGCCTATAAAGTAGTATAAATAAGGACCTAGGAGGTCTAGGTGAAAGGGATGTCAGTTAAGGACTGAGAGTTAATTGGTTGGAACTCTACTTATTGTAATAAGGCTTGTAGAAGAGTCGAATAATTTAGGCTTTGAGGGTTAGGTCATAGGATGAGGAGCTTGGTGTGATCTAGTCATCCTCACAGAGGGTTCTTACCATCATTTTGATTGTATTATTGAATATGTAATGCGTGCAATGCAAAATTTTGCAGCAGAATAAATAAAAGAGTAGAGATTCCATATCTTTGTGGACGTAGCCCAAGGAGGGGGTGAACCATGGTAAACCTTGTGTTATCTGTTATTATTAATGAATGATTTACTTTGTATTGATCATTATCTTAAGAATGAATGGTTAAAGTAGTTATATCAACATGCATGTATAGGTTTAACGATGAATAAATAATAGAAGTAGATGAATGATTAAGAAATATAATGCATAAGGAAGAAATAACACTACCATAATTCCCACTCATTCCTAGACTACAAACACCTGAGTATTGTAGTCCCCCATAAAAGTTATCTCGGGTGAGACTGCATTGTGCACCCTGTGCACAATGTTTTCTTCTAGTTTACAAGGAGGGCCAATAGTTTTTAGGGTTTCATTGGAAACCTATTTGAGATCAGAACCTGGGTCATCCCAAGAAGAAGGTAAGAACCAACATATTTTCTTGGAAAACATTTTTCAGAGTTGCTTATATTGAGTCACTCATTTTAGTTACATTCTTGACTAATCTTATTTTTATCATGGCCGGGTATTTTATTCTTATCTCATCATGTTGAAATCATTCAAATGTTGGAGTTGTAAATTCCTTGGTGGAAAATGTAAAGGAAACTTCTAAGATTCTAAATTTTGAGTTTTCAATATTTGTTTTCATCTTAGCCATCACAATAAGTTTTCAAGATGTGAATTTCTTGTGGGCGGTAACTCATTAATATATTAGGCATTACACTCTTCCATGTTCTATGAATATAAACTAATAACAGAAAGAACACCATAGGTTTATTCATAATCCGAAAGCATAAATCTTGTATGAGTTATTTTTATTTTATCTCTCTTGCTCGTGATCTTGTTGATTTTCTTGGACGAAAAACCTATCCAGTAGAGAGATGGGTTGCACGCTCATCGAAATTTTATTATCTCATATTCTATGTGATACATAATCTCAAGGAAGTAAAATTTATATTTTATTTTCTTGGAATCCTCTTGGGAACTTGATGCTATTAGTTTCAAGGATTTCCCCATCATGCCAAACTTCAACTCATTAGAAATCAATTTTTGGTCATTTAATTCAATTATGATTTCTGATTTTATCTTTCATTTATGATGGGGAAATGTTAATCCATAAATCGTGGCACATTAATCCTTAATTGGGGCATATTATATTAGTATTTTTATTTTATTTATGTCAGCTTGGGTCTATTAGTTGTAATTGTACCTCCTAGTTCCCTATATATACCAATGAGACCTTTTCATTTGGAATCATCTTGTATTTGTGAATTCATGAAATGTATAAGGAGGTTTCCCCATTGAAGAGGATTATTATCTAAATTTATCTCTTTTTCAGGGCGTGGAGTAATTATTCTAAGGTTTTTATGCTATTTTGATATTTGGTTCTTAACATTTGGTATCACAGCTAAACAATCCTCAGGACTGACTTCTTCAAAGAAAGTCTTCTTGAAAATTTCGCTACAACATTTTTTATGGAAGGTTTTGGGAATTGGAATTTATATGGTGTAGAGAAGACATATAGGGATAACGTGGGTCCAAATTTCAGATCTTGGTTCGTTAACATTTTGGAGATAAATTCTGGTCAAGTTAGGGTTTGTGACTAGTCATGAAACTAGTCTGAAATAGGTCTTGTTGGAATTTTCGCTCCCTGTTTTTTTTGGCTTGGTTTTAGGTTCTGAAATTTTTACAGTATGTAGGAATAGTAAAGTATATTGTGTGAAAATTGAAGCCATTTATTATAGGTTCTTTGAAAGTTATCTGCTGAGGAAATTAGGGTTTTTTGTTGGTCCAGATTTCAGTCTAAAACATGTGTTTTTGGGAAAATTGTTATATTTAAAGTTATAGACCTCCAAATTGAGTGATACCTATTCCATTGGTTAGGGTATGGAACAAAGTTTTGCTGGTGTAGTTTTAAATTTCCTAAGTGAATACAGTGAAATGAGGCAGGTCGCACAAGTTCGCTCTCCTGAAAGGGAAACCATCAACACATCTTGGGAAAGTTATCATAAAATTCCCTTGGAGAATCCAATATTGGTATAGCTTGTGGGGTCGGAAAGAGTACACATCAGGATACCTCGCGCTGAAATTTTAGACTTATAAGGGACAAAATTGTAGAGCTAATACAGAAGAAAGGTCTACTAGCATAATAGTCTCCAAATCAGGGTTTTAAAAGGTGTGTATTTCTCGTTTTTGTAAATTTGCATATCTTTTGACTAGAAGATCCAATTGGGGTGATTCAAAAAGTGGAATAAAGTGTGATAAAAGGAGTACCACATAAATTTGGGAGAGTCTTAGGGATTTTTAGGTACATACATATTCCAATGTCCCTAAACGTAGGAGTTTTTATTACTTGTTAGCACTACAACTCGGGGACAATGTGGTTCTTCCATGTACCTAGAGTATATCGAAAGGCCCCTTTCGAACAGTTTCACATTAGACAAAAATACTATGGATTTGAGCTCCCAGGTACCTATCATATATCGAGAAACCCCATAGAATCCTAATACCAACCAAGTAAACCATTTTGTCATCTTATTTATATATTACACCGAGAACAACAATGAGGGAGATCACTCTCTAGTACCTTGGTAGTCAGATAGTATGGTTGAGGGAATGGTCAAGCCTCCTTAGGTAATGCCCTGAGATATTGGGCTGAGTAATATTGTTGGACCCCACACATATATCTGAGAGCTATAGCACCTGATACTCTCTTGTCTGTGAGGACTTCTACCTAAGACAATTAGGAATTCCTACCTTGTAGTGATACTTGGCCAACATGCCACCCAAAAAGGGAAATTGTAAACCAAATAATCCCTTAGACAGTCCTACTTTGACTCTCGATGAAGGTGAATAAATGTGCAAGGACATAGATGATTTACAAAATAAGGCAACAGAAAAAGATGGTTGATTCAACTGAATCTAAGATGCAAGCAATGATGTATGATAATATGGATGGCTTATAAGGGTAGATCATGGAAGGTTTGAAAAAATTTCTAATAGAGAGGCCACCTGAAAGTGATAATGTATCCCATGAAATTCATGATGAGTACACAAGGAAGATGAATCAAGACTGGAGAAACTCTAGCTTTAGTTTGAATACCAACAACTTTCCTAACATCAATATGAGGAATTTTGAGGGCATTCCTTAGCAATATGTCTTGGTATTATACAACTATAAAAGAGGGTTAACCCTCTCTTTATTTTAAACGATCCCCATCTTCTTTTGTACTTCATACTAGGATCATATGAGCTAACCTGCAACAACTTCTTTCTAGGATCCTGCATCCATTTGTTAGTCCAAACATCTTTTCTATGCATAGGTATAACATATCTTTCATGATTCTTATCATATCTATTCATATCAAACCTTCTTTCATCTATTAGTTCCCTAGTTTTCAGGCTAGGACAGAATCTATCAATCATACATAGATCCATACTCTAGAATTTTTTTTTTTACTTATCTTAATTTTACAGAGCACAAAGCTTTCAGATCTAAGACTTGTTTTTTTAACTATTCTTACCTTTATCAGAGCATATAGATTGCAGATCTTACCTCTTTTAGTCAGAAGTTTCCACTTTTACCTTTCTTAGAGCATAAAGCTTTTAGATTTTGCTTCTTTTCTTCAGATCCAACCTCCTTTCTTTAGATTGGGCTTCTTTCCTTCAGATCTGGCCTTCTCTCTTTAGCACAGATATTTTTAGATCAAGTAGAATATTGTGCACTAGGGAACAAATCTACGCATAGAGATTTTACAATTTTAGGATGAATCTTTGCATAGAGCTTCCTCTTTCTCAGTTCCTAGCAATCACAGCTTTAGGTCCTGGCAACAGAAAAATTTGTTGGCACAGGGGTAGACCTAGGGTTCAATGCTACAATAGCGCACCAAAAAAACCCTAACTACTGGCCCTTTCGGAAACACCTACGAAGTAGATGAAGTCTCACCCGAGGTAGAGGCAGGGGTGGTTGCAGGGCTCAAGTGTTGCAACCTTAGCTAGGAAACAGATATGTGATTGTACTACTTAATAAAGAAATTAGCACCTTCAGTTCTTTAACATGCAATCATTATATACTTCACTTATAAAATAGAGCCTCACATTATTCACAATAATCTACCTTATACAAGTACTTAGCATAAGTAAAATAGATCAAATGTAGCTGATCAATCACTGAGCATATTCATGCATATTAGATCTAACATTCTATACATCGTTAGCACTGAGAATAAGAAGATCTATATAATCATCACAAAACACTAAGCAAAGAAGACATAAACACATTCAGACAAGAACCAAGAAAGATAACACAGTGTTTATATGGTTCACCCCTCTCCTAGGGCTACGTCCACCAACTCTTCTTCTTTATTGCCTTCAGTCAATATGTTACAGCACAGAGCCTCAAACCCTTACTTCGCACAAGACAAAAGATCATCCCATCTTGCTAGATCCTTCTTCCTTGTGTTACAACTACTTGCACTCAGCTCCAAAAGTCTCTTACAGTCATGCACAAAGCATCAAAAACCCTACATGCACTTAGCATACATTCACATCGATTGGATCTAGCACTTAGCCTTTCATTCGTCTCTTCCTCCCTTCCTGGACTAGGCATCTATTTATATGTACAAAATAGGCCTAAACATGGGTAAACCCATGGGCCGACATCCCTTTCCCATTATATATTCCCAAAAACCCAAAAAGAGGCCCAAAAGGGGGCCGAGATCCCGTGATCTCCGCTTCGTCTCGCGCTCCTCCTTCGACAGGTTGTTGAAGTCCAAAAATAGGTCGACATGACCAAGAAACTCCCAAAACTTGGTCAAGGGCCAACAAGCCCCTAACACTCACTTGTGACTCATCCCGAGTCACTCTAGTCTGAGCAGTTTTGCCTTGAACTCCTTGAGCTTGTCTCGAGCTTCTTCGACTTTCTTATTTATTGTGGCCTCTTGCTCGGTGAAATCCTGGATCATTGCATCGTTCACCGGTCCTTCTAGGCATTGTTCTACTGTGAGGACAACCTGGTCTATCTCTGCTCCTTGGCTCTCGACCTCTGTAAACAACAGACATGCCTTTTCTTGCATAGGTTGAAGTCGTTGAGTGATTTCCATCACTTCTCTTTGAAGCATATGAATATGCTACTGAGCTATGCATTGTTCATGAGATTTCTTCATTCTATCTACTGATGACAGGGCCTTCAGATGTGCTTGTAGCGTATTCGCATGTTGTTTTTCTTCCTGGAGCTGCAACTCTAGCGCCTATAATTCTAGATTCTCTATAAGGTTTTCATATGTCTAGGTGCTCTGGTTACTTAGTTTCTTTCACTCCAAGGAAAGATATTTTAATATGCTAACTGCACTACGAGTAGTTGCTTCTCATTGGTCTCTTATCTCCTGAGGGGTTTCGGGTAAAACGCAAAGCTCTAGTTCTGTGATGCATTGCTATAGCTTCTGGATTACCTCTTCTAGTTGTGCCACCTATTGTGGAACTTGTTCCTCTGTCTGTAGTTCGATGATTGTCATAGAGCAAAGTTATCTGTTGACCTTTTCCTAAACTTCAAGTTGCTCGGTGATCAATTGTTCCTTGCTTTGTTGTAGCTCTTCTTTCTCTTCATCCCATTTCACTTGTAGAGTGAGATTTTCCTTTTCTGCAACACTTCTTTCATCCTCAAGGTCTTTTTGTACTTGCACTAAATCCTGTGTGGCTTGTGTTGTTTCTTCCTGAGCTCATCGAAGGCAAGCTTCAACTGTATTAACGATCTGGTGTAATTGAGCGGGCTCAGCACTTAGTTCTTCTATTCCAACTGTCAGGGGCGCAGTGGATACTGCGCAACTAGACTGTAGTTCCTGCTGCACTTCTTGAAGATTGGCCTTGATGCGACTAAACACCTCCTCCTTCTTGGCTTCCTGCTTCTCTACTATCTCCATTGAAGCATCGTTCACTGCAACGATGATGAAGTCGAAGTATTCTGAGGTTAGGGTGGTCTCAAACTTGGTTCTAGTTTCTTTCATTTTCTTCCTTGAAGAAGGTTTCAGAGTGGAAACCTTCCTTTTCTTCAAGGGATCCTCCTCATCTCTTGATGGTGTAACCTCTCCTTTCTTTTTTTCCACTTTTGTGCCATCACCCCCTTGCTCGGCTGAAATAGATGTGGTCTTTATGAATGCGCTATCTAAATCATCGACCTCTTCAGTCTTCTTTATCTTGCTAGGTCCAGTTGTATCCGGTGCATTTTAGAGGATGTCAACATCAGACATCTTTGTCAGGTGCTCTAAAACAAGGAGGTTTGTCGACCATTCCTTGGTAATCTCCTTCAATTTATCCTTCGTTAACTTGTAGTATGACTGTAGTTGTTGGTGATGCTCATTAGTGTGTGTTGTGATGTAGATGAAGTGGCAGTCCACGTTGAATTTCATCAATGGCCTAAATTTGTGAAGAGTGTTCGGGGTTATGCGAGGTGATCCCTAGATGGCTACCTTCAACTAGTTATAATACATGTGGAAGAAGACATTTTATTTCCACTGCCTGTTCATGTCACTGGAATACCACAACGTACTAAACTTCACGGCCAATGGTTCAAAGGGCTCGACATCGGAGAAGGTTGCACCTTTCGACATCTTCCATGTGATGAAAGAGATTAATATGAGTAGCCAACTAAAATGGAACTCGTACCCCTGGTCTTGCGCTTCCCTGCATTCAATTTCTAGTTGGTTCAATAAGTATTTGGCCCAATTCATATGTAGGCCCTCCATGCACTTCCCTATGAGTTCAACTACAAATCCTGTTACTTGGGTCGGTCAGTTCTTGTGAACTAGCTTGCTTGCGATAAACTGACACGAAAGGCTCACTGCACCACTCTGGATAGAGGATACCTTGTATCCTCAACTTCCCTTATCTACATCTCCATATGTATCCTTTATCCTCTAAGTGAGAGCGTGTTGACGGGAGAAATTGACCGTCCATCAACTAGAAGAGTGGAACCGGTCCAGGGTTGTCTAATAACCCAAGCCGTTTGGAATGAACCACCCTGACGGGTTTAGCGGCTCCGTTAGCCGATCTAAGGTCCTAAAAAAACAAAAATAAAAACTATTCTAAACTAACTAAACTAACTAAAAACAAATAAAACAAACTAATAAACTAATCTAACTAAAACTAACTACTAAACAAACTAAACTAAAACTAATTATTAAAACAAACTAAACTAATATAACTATTCTATATATACAATCTACTAACTACTACTATACTAACTCTAACTAATTAACTATCTAACTACTAATTGAAACAAAATTTATTCACAAAGTGTACAGTATCTACAATTTACAGATTTAAATAAAACCTGAAAAACTCGTTTATATTCTGCCCTAAGATAGCAAGAGATATTTTTGTTGATTTTACAATTTTTTATGAATAGAAATAAAGAAGAACTAAACTAAACAACTAATACACTAATTCTAACGTATATCTAATTAGACTACCTAATTAACAAACCAACTAACAAATAATTCGCAAACTGACCTGGAGAAATGCTCCAGATTTTTCCTGTGTATGATGATTTGCTTAGTTGATCAGAGGGAGGAAACTCGCACTGAATTATCTAGGAGATTCTCGTAAATGATACGCTAAAGTGCTCTATAAGTTTAATTACAGGACAAACAAGACATAAAAATAACAACAATCTTATAATTTATAAACCTTCACAGTTAGATAAACCTGTTTGCAAAGACTTATACGTAATAGCTCAATTGATGAAGAAGAGAAATCTGTCATTCATTAACTGAACTAAGTAATTGTTGTATTTTTAAATTAGTGAAAGAAATCAGACATATATCACAATAATTCAATCATATCATTTTGCAAAAGACCATGATAGCTAAAGTAGTCACTAATCAAGTGCAAATTGATAAGCAAAAACATGAAACAAAAGATTGATATTATGAAAGCGAAAGTTGTAGCAGAACATCAACTTTTGTCTCATTTTGTATTAGGAATCCATAATCCTGTTTCTCCCACAAGTGAGGATGATCCTTATTACAAAAATAATAAGTATTTATAAGTTTTTCCACAGGGTAAAACCTCCCTATGGAAGTTATCAAACTGTTTACATAAAATCTGGGAGATATCCCAAGTTTAACTAAACTAGGAAACTAAAGTAAAACTAAAATACACAAATATTCCCCTAGACTGTCCAACATGTCCCATTCAATTCGAATTTACCTGAAAAGGGACAAAAATGAGCAAGTTAGAAGGATTCTTTTTTAACAAAATGATAAAAATATGATCCTATAGACTAGCTACAGAATCTTGCGATTCTGTAGCTGGTCTAAATAAGGCACAGAATCAACATCAAAATCGATTAAAAATATTTTAAAAGAATTAAATTCAATTAACATCCAATAACTATTTGAAAATGAATGATTGAAATTGAAATGGTTATACCATTCAAAATCAAATAGGATCAAAATCAATCAACTGATCATAGAGATACGCATGCTCTGTTTCTTTTGTTACCACAAAGTCGGGTTAACAGAATCATGATCAACCAACAAGGAAATCATTTCATATCCAATGCAATCAATACAATTAAAACAAGTTTCATGAAATTGTTATGCCGTCTCATCAAAAGGTAACACAATCGAATCTAAACAGAATCATTCAAATTGTTATAATTGTATTGATATAACAAACATTTCACACCATGAGCGAACTAAACCAACACTGGCGTGTAACTGTCCATAAACGAAATCGTAATGAAATCACTCAGCTAGTAACAGGGTTCATAAGAATTATATGATCATTTGTTTTTAGCAAAATGGGCAGACAAGATATATTTTCTTTGATTAAAATTATTTGTTTCAAACGCATTATAACTGGATTTGATAAAGATAACAATTATTGATCAATTCATTTGCAAACTAAAAACAAACAGAGCAGCTTTCACGATTTGAATCTAACTCATGAAAGTGATCGAACCAACTGAAAATAGACAACAATGCATTTAAGCGAATCAAACAGTGAGGGCTTTAACATAATCATCGGGAATCGAAACTATCCCATGATTCGGGCATGAATATTATTTGCATAGGCTTAAGTGAGAGCACTGTTTGCGTAAAAACAGAGTCGTTCTTCTCAAATTGGAAATGGTCAAAATTGTATTCCAGCATTGAAAATCATATGAAAACATATGTAACAACCAAACTCATAAAATCATTCAACGATCATAGCATACAAATCAAATCAAAACGTGATTGTATTCCAAATCTAGCATGAAAATTTCTTGCCCTGAGTAGATACGAAACAAACCATGAATTTCGCCAACTTAATCAACTCAAATCCAATCGAAAACCAATCAATTCCGATACAAATCTACTAGTGACTAAACTAGGAATGATCAAATCATGTATCAAAATGAAACTCCACTTATTTTTAGCAAAGCGAAACAATGTACAGGATGAACACTGAATGACCGAGGCATTTGAATGAGAAACAGATCTATTTGAACACAGAATTCAAATCATTATATTAACCTTGATCATTCACAAAACTAAAATGATACAAAAATTCATACCTGTATGGCTGGATCACAACAATTTAGAGTTGATAACGAATGTGGCCGATTCAACGTTCTTGAAAAGGATGGAGCCGGTTGTCTTCTGCTTCTTATCAGCTGCTTGGAGTTGGTCTCTTTGGCTGGTCAACACTGCAATTTGATCTTCCAGCAATTGAACTTTCGATTGGAGTAGGGGAACATCAATGTAGTATCGTTCCAACCATAACTCACACTGGTCACATGATGGCTATGTGGGTTTTGAAATAACAGGCGAGGGTTTGGACACATTGCTGAGGGTTTCGCTAGGAAATTTGATACCAGGGTAGCTAGGGTTAGTCCTTAGGAAGGGAGGAAGATTCATCACAAAATCATGAAGTGGATTGGGGCATAAACCCTGTGAGTAAGGATACTCATTGGCTAAAAAATGTTCTATGTCAGAGTCTGAATCCTCGCTAAGGACAATAGGCTTTGACTCACTAGGGGGTTAGGTTTGTTTCTAGCCATCCTTGAAATAAGCCTAGCGTTCTTTTTAACCTTCGTATTAGCAGTAGGGTTTTCCTTGGGATTTTTGCTTACAGGATTTTTAATCGTCTCGGCTTTCTCAGTTCCAATGTCTGGTAACTAAATAGGAGGGTCGACCGAAGGCTTAGGAGCGGGCAATAGGATATGGAAGGGAACGGGGGGTCTAGCCTTGACTTCACTCACCACAGGCTTGTCAACCTGTATAGGGTTTGTGTCATCGAAACCATTTCGAGCGACGAAAGCTCTCCAGCTATCACCATGTAAACTCAAGTGATAAACAATGATAAGTTTAATAAGCCCATGATGGAACAGGCTACTGTCAGCCTTCTCCCTTTTAAACCTTTTCGACATCTTATATAAGTTGCGCTAAAAGTAGAAAGGCATGTTTAAAGGATACCCTATAAAATTCATTAGCAACCACAGGTGGTAGAGAAACACGAGTCTGTATCGACCTTCACAGGTCACAAATTGCTTGACTAGCATCAATAGGTCGTGCCATCATGGTTTGAGCATAGATATGGGCATACCTTTGTCACAAGAGGTGAATTTCTGCAAGAGAAATAATAGTGGCCATGGAACCTCTTCTACTTTTGAGTTTTTTAACCAACGCTGGCCTGTGGGAGGTAACCCTGTAGCAGAACTAATAAATCCCTCATCGATTTCCAATTGGATATCACCCACCTTGGCTCTATAGCCATCGAAAGTTAAAGCGAACTGTTGTGCCACGAATAGGTTAAAACCCTCAAATCTCTACACGAAGGTGAGCCAACCGTTAGCCTCCAAGTCTTTCTGGGCATTGTCAAATATTAACAAGGCTTGGTTGTCGTTTGGCTCGATTCGCATGACTGGTGCATGGAACCGAGCACACGGTAAGTACAGGGTTTGGGTCATAGCACACAGAGGAGAAAAATGCATGCAGGGCGATGCGAGCTAACAGAGGTAAGCGATGAATAAGGGACAGGCTTAAATGCCATTATGCAAAGGTGGTGGAGTTTATCTCTACCATGCATAAGATTTATTACGAAAGTACAACCGCCAGTTTACATAGTTGTTCTACCCATTATAGTATAGTTCAAAAATTATGTGAATTAGCCCACCAATGAATCAAATGGTAAGTGTATAAACCAACGTACTATCAACGTTGTGCCAAAGTTTTAAACCATCAACATACGATTTGAAACCAATGCCAAATAATTAACCATGCGCCAATGTATTGTAACAACTCATATAAGTATTTTAACCAATGTGCCAAAGGGTCTTCAACATACCAATAGTTATGAAAACATTAACAAGGGATTATATCAAAAGACATATATAAGAATTTAATCATAACCCCTATGAAATTTCGTGAAACCAATGGTCAAGTAGGTCGAATAAAATGCAAGTCCAAATTCCAATGCATTACAAACTCAATGAAATCAAGTCACACAATCAATACAAAAATGTCCAATGAGTATAGTTCGAAAGTTTTGCCAGCTGCATAACGATAAGTAAAAAGTAAGTGCAATATGCATATTGACAGGAAGGATCATGACAGTTCAGATAACGATTCCAATGTGACTTTGAAGGACTAATTTTTCACTCTTACAGTCGTGAAAACAAAAACGAAGATAAGCGTGCAAAAGGCACAAAGAAAAAAAAATGTCGTTCATTTGAAAATTGCGACGAAAAAATCGATGTTTGCAAAACATTGGTGTAGGAAGCTTATAAGACAATGGGAAAATGTGATTTGGCTGCCAACAATGGTGACACACTGGTAGAAGCAGTTATCTCTGCCAAAAGGAACACATTCAAATCAAGACAACAAAGATAATTCCAACTCTAAAACGACAACCAGAAAATAGTATAAACATCATCATTAACCAATTAATCCAGCAGTGTTTCGAAAGATAAAAACTAATAACAGTCTTAAGATCATCAAGTCACGATATTAAAGATAAAACCTTCAATACTGTTGGCATAGCCACTGTTTCCAGCAGGCGTCCATAGCCTCGACAGGGTTGTCATTTAACCCACTCTGACATCTGTATCCTGCCAAGAAGTTTTGGATTAGAATAAAGGACATTAAAGAGGTTTCTTATTTGCGAATTTTCATATACCCGACATTGCTTCGCTGGCAGCGGGCCTGTTCAGTACCCCAGTGAAGTTTCCCTGGCATCATGCATGCATTTACCTACTGCCAGCAGACCTGTTCAGTATCACGGCGGGTTTACAAGCACTTCCCACAGCTCTTATTAATAATTTATTTTGTTTTTTTCTTTCATTGATATATAGCTGAGCAGGGTGACGCTGAAAATCATGATTTTCATATTTTTTAGACCTCATCAGAATTTTTTAGAACCATCCTCTATTTAGATCTAGAGATGTTTTATTTAGAAAAACAACTTCCTAAGGCAGGGAGACATCCTCTGAGTCATTCCTTTATGGATAGGGATAGCATAAAAAGATAATAGATGATCATGACAAGATGTACTCAGAGATCGAAATCAGCCATCTTCTTTCGAACAACAGACCTTCAAACATAAATATAAATTTTAGAAATACCGTTGATGCTTATACAAATTCTCTTAGGAGTTACTTCAGTGAAGGAATTTTCTTAGGTCTGCATAGTTCAGTGTACAGGTATGTGTAAAATAAAACACCAACTAATAAATTCAAAGAAAAATCAAAAACTAAAAATCAAATGAAAAAGCACAAAAAAATCAAGATATGTACATAAAATACAAGAGTTGTTATCAAGCAAAGTATCTTTTCAAGGCTTGGCCATTCACCGGATAGGTGTCAATCTTCCCTTCAAGATTCTTCAATCGAAAAGAACTAGGACCCAACTTTTCAGCAATTAAAAACGATCCAAGCCACAAGTTTTGAAATTTTGTGTGTTCTCCCTTTCCCTCATGCGGTTTGTCCCACTTCAAGATGAGATCGCCTACTTCAAAATTCCTATCAGAAGCAGAGTTAGAATTGAACCAGCTTTTAACCAATTGATGATGTTGATCTAACTTATGTTTAGCTTGGGCCCTTACTTCTTCTAGCTTCATCAAAGCGTTAATTCGATTTTCTAAAGGGGGACAATCTTCTTCTTGAACTTTCTGTGACAACTGAAGTGAAGGAAGAAGAATGTGAGGTGGAAAAATTGCTTCTTTGCCATAAACGAGAAAAAAAGGGGAGTTACCTACAATATCTTTTGGCGTTACCCTATCAGCCCATAGTGCGTTCAACAGCGCATTGTGCCAATTTTTGTGATTTTCCACCACGGTTATCTTGACAATTTTAATCAAGTTCTTGTTTGTTGATTCTGCCAATCCGTTGCCCTGGGGGTAGTAACTAGCAGAATACTTCAGCTTAATTCCTTTTTCCAAATCGAACTCACTCATCTCAAGAGAAGAAAAGTAAGAAGCGTTGTCAAAAACTAAACAGTCAGGGATATTGAAACGAGTGATAATATTCAAGTTTAGAAAGGTGATTACCTAACTGGTGTTGACAGTTCTTAACGCAGTAGCTTCAGACCATCGAGTAAAGTAATCTGTGGCTGTCACAACAAACTTGTGTTGTTACAAGGACGGAGGGTTGATTGGACCTATGATATCAAGGCCCCATTGTTGGAAAGGAGAATCTACTGAAACGGGTTGTAGAGGAAAGGCTGGTTTTTGTAACCGCCCCAATGCTTTTTGACAGATGATACATTTACGACACAAGGCATGGGCATATCTAAAAAGAGTAGGCCAATAATAACCAGCTCTTAGAACTTTATGAGTAGTGGTGTTACCACCAAAATGACTGCCAACTTCTCCTACATGCAACTCTAGCAAGACTTTTTCTGCTTCGCCTTTTTCAAGACAACACATCAGTACGTCGTCAAAATTCTGACGAAACAGTATACCATTAACCAAATGAAAGGAGGTAGACTTTAACCTCAAAACTCTTCTCTTAGGGGGGTCTAAGTGATGAGGTGTTGACCCATGTTCAAGACAGAATCTAATATCGTCGTACCAAGGACTAACAAGGTTTTGTGCACAATCGATTAAACTTTGATCACGTTGTCCTAGGTTTGACATATCACTTTCTTCTTGTTGTCCTGCTGCTGAATCAACAACCAACTTACATAACCCTTGGCCTCTCACAATCTGAGCTAGGGTGATTTCTAAGTCATACTCCTGCAAGGAGGTAACCCAGTTAGCTCTCTTTTCTCCTAACTCCTTCTGCACTAACAAGTTCCTCACGGCTGGGTAAGGGACAATGACTTTCGTCCTTGACTTCAAAAGATAGGACCGGAAGTTCTTAACTGCTTTGAAAATAGCGTAGGCTTTCCGATCAACCGCTGGATAGTTAAGTTCAACACCTTTGAAAGCAGAGCTCATAAAGGCAATGGGTACTTCAGGGTTCTCGGCATTCTTCTGAGTTAGGACGACAGCATAGGAACGGTCAGAAACAAAAGTATAGAGTGTAAAATATTGAGAGAAGTCAGGGCTCATGAGAGACGGAGAGTCTATTATGGCCTTATTTATTGCATTAAAATACTGATTCTCTATGGGTCCCCAGTGATATTGGGTGTCTTTCTTAATCAAATTCTGTAAAGGCCTGACCATTTCGGAGAAACTGGGGACGAATCTCCTCACGAAGTTAATCTGGGCTAAGACAGACTGCATGGATTTTTTGGATGTAGGAGGGGGAAGTTTTGTGATGAATTGAGTCCTTTCGGGGTCAATAATCATCCCTTCGCTAGACACAATGAATCCTAAGAGTTTACCCTGTTCTACTGCAAAGATGGATTTTTTGGGATTCAAGGAGATGTCGTATTTACGAAATCACAGTAGGATGGCTCGTAAGTGAGCTAGATGATTGTCTTTGTTTTTAGAATATACAGTCACATCATCTAAATAAACTACGACGGACTGATTAATTAAGCCTTGGAAAGTAATGTCCATTTCTCTCTGAAAGGTGGCACCAACATTAATCAATCCAAAGGGCATTTTATGATAAGCATAAGTGCCCCACGGAATAAGGAAGGTAGTTTTGAGTTGGTCTAGTGGAGACATCAGGACTTGGTTGTATCCAGAAAAACCATCTAATAGGGATAGCCTCTCAGAACCAGATACATGTTGAAGGATCTGTTCCATGGGCGGGACAAGATAGTTGTCTTTATTAGACGCTCTATTGAGGTTTCGAAAATTGACACAGAGTCAAATTTCCCCATTTTTCTTCCGAACTGGGACCAGGTTAGAAACCCATTGAGTGTGCCTAACAGGAAAAATTATTTTAGCATTAAGGAGCTTATTCAATTCTTTTTGAACGATCGGTTCAAGTTTAGGGTGCATTTTCCTCAGTTTTTGTTGAAAGGGTAAGGTTTGGGGCTTCTTCGGGATGACATGCTGTATGATATTAGGATCGAAAGTTTTAAGATCATCATACATCCATGCAAAGACATCCTTAAATTCTTTAAATAATTTAACAAATGCAGTTTTTTCTTGTCGAGAACAACCCAAGCCTAGGTTAATGCACTGAGGATTTTCATTAGTTCCTAAGTTTACTTTTTCATAAGACAACGAGGAACTATTGGTTTTACAGTTGACCGTCTTTTTAAATTTATCTTCAAAATCATAAAACTTCTCTAATCTAACTATAGATTTAGGTATGGAATTTACCATGTCCGATAGAGCTTCAGGAGTTTTCGGATCAGGTATTACCATAAAATCATGCAAATTGTCGTCGTGTGTGCGTTCGTCTATCACTACGCCTTGAAAGGTTTGTTCCATGTGCATAAAGTTGATGATCTGCTGATCGTCGTCAAAGACTCTCCAGTTTGTGATGTTGTCAGGAACAGATGGTCGAAACAACAGCTCGACAGAGAATGCATCTGGGGACAAGCCTTCTGTAGGAAGAAGTTTAGAAGCTACATTAGCTAATAGATCTACTTCAACATTATTTAATATAGAAATGGAATTTATATTGAAAGCAGAAAATTTATTCATTAAACTCCATACCTCAGACTGGTAGCTCTTGAGATGCGGGAAGAGACAGTGGATAGAATCTCTTACCTGTCTAACCACTATTTTAGAGTCACCAAATACAACCAGGTTTTGAATGTTCATATCCAGAGATTTTCTGAGACCTTGTAGTAAAGCCTCATATTCTGCAGTATTATTAGTACATTCAAATTCTAGTCTACATGCAATTAATGTCTTGTTACCTGCCGGATCGATAATGATACAGCCTGCACCGGCTCCTTCTTTAGACTTGGAACCATCGAAGTAAAGAGACCAAATTTGATTTCCATCGGGCACATGGGACCGTTGCATAGGAGCTACAATCTCAGACTGTTGTTCTGGATTGACGATAGGTGAAGCTTCAGCCATGAAATTTCCGAAGAAGGTGTCCATCCCTTGGACTTTGGGTGAATCATCAGAAGGTGTGAATGGTTCGTTAGGATCGTTCAAATCTATGACTGTGAACTTAAGGTAGTGCTTACGATTTACTTTGATCTTGTTAGTCTTGCCATTCTCAGGAAGCCATAGGTGAGACTAGTCTGTCACGAAGTAACCATGTAGCTGCTCTGACCAGTCCCTGCTTAAAAACAGACCATACACTTCTGGAATATCCACAATTATTATATCAATAACCTGATGAACCTTGGGGTTAGACGATAATCTAATAAGTACATTTTTTAGTTCGCCTATAACTTTAACATTGGTTCGATCAAGTTGTATGATTTTTAAAGTAGACGGTTCCACTTCAGCGTTAATCTTCTGGAAGATAGACCAAGGCATCACATTGGATGACGCCCCTGAGTCCACCAAACAATTATGCACGTTTCTATTGAAAATTTCGAAAGTTAACAAGAAAGGAGGTACATTTTTGCGAGTACTAAGAGTAGTAGCTTATGGCTTTTTACTCGCAGTTTCTAAAGCTACTTTATCTACATTATTTACATTATTTACATTACTTACAAGAAGGCTTCCTTTATCTTGAGGATCAGGATTATTTTTAGTGGAAATCTTCTGAGGAACTTTGTTTTGCACAACCTTATTAATACTTGAATTACCATTTTTGTCTTTCTCTAAAATATTTTGCAACATTTTTTGAAGCAGAAATGGAAACTTCAATAAATCATAAATAGAAATGTTAGCCCTTAAATTTTTAAGATCTTCAACAACATCATAATCTAAGTTGGGGTTCACATTACTCTATTTAGTCTCAGCTGATTTAGATTGCTTTGGAGGTGAATTTGTAGTGTTTTCGATAGAAGGTTTGTTTGTTGTCTTACTTCTGGTATTATAAGGATGAACTGTCTCGAAGTTAGCTTGAAAGATGCTATCTGAGAAGTGTCCAAAAATGTTTGGAGAAGACTCTTCTTCTTGAACTGTTTCTTGTTCAACTACCTCCTGAGGGATCTCAGGGGGCATCAAGTTATCTTGGGCTTCTAGAATTGTTTGAAGAGCACATTGCAGAATTTCTAGATTAAGGCCTTCGGTGGTTGGATTAGGTCGGTTGGTAGGAAAAGGCTTCCGGAAAGGAGATTTGTAGGGCCCTTTACTCGAGGAAGCTTCTTCAGTTGACCTTTTTAATTCTATAACTTGATTTGACAGTTTTTGGACAACTTTATTTAAGTTTTCTAAATCAGAGTTTTCAGGTTGTGTTTTACTCGGAATGGGTCTCGGGAGAATTTTGATCTTCTTTTTGGAAGAAGAACTAGTCTCTGTTTCATTGCTAGAAGAGTCTTTAAGATTAAGTATGCCTTTTTCAATCTGGATGGCCTCCTCAAATGCCTCTAACAACGTGGCTTTCTTAGATCGTTTAACCCAAATAGCTATGCTTTGATGTAAAGCTTTAGTGTAGTAAGCTATTATAAGACTCTCGGCAAGCATGGAATCCGCATGGATTCAGTTTTTAAGTGTTAAGAATCTTTGATTAAAGTCTTTAACTTTTTATTTTGGGTTCATTCTTAAGCTAGAAAGATCCATGACTAGGACTTCTGGAGGTTTACCGTCTCCGAACTTTTCCAAAAAGCATGACTCGAACTTTTTCCAAGACATGATGGTATGTGGTTGTTGGGAAAAGTACCATGTGGATGCATTGCCCTCGAAGGTATAAGGGAACAACCTATAGAAAACGTCTTCATGTTCGACATTGCGGATTCTAATGGCTAACATAAACTTTTTAATGTGATCTTGAGAGATCTGTTTTGAGTCAGGATCAAACTTGGGAAGCCATTTCTCTGGATGTTTAGGTAAAGGGTGCTGAGCTCCAGGTACAGCTACATCATCCTGATCAAGCCAGGGTCTAGCAGGGTTGTTCTGATTTTCCATTGGGGTATTGGGTGTGGAAGGATGAGAAGGGAATCACCTTTGTCAGAGGAATCTCCTCCAAAAGAGGAAGGAGATGATGGGGGAGGTGAAGGAGGTATCCCAGATCCTCCTGCAGCAGGATTTAAGATTGGATCTGTGGGATTCACAGTTAGGTTAGTGTCTCCTAATTGTTCTCTGATATCAAAGAAGTCCAAAGGTTGACCCCACAAATGGTTTGGTTTCCTAAGACGAGCTACGACACTATGTGTTTTTATAAGAGATTGACGGACAATCTCTTGTATGTCACCACCTGTAGGATTAGGGGTTGTTGGCTCAACTGTGATCTGAGGATTGTCGGTTGAAGTAGTTGTTGTTTGAGGGGGGATATTATCGTTTGATGGATTCTAGTCACTATAGGTGATCGATTAGAGGGGGGAGGAGTCTTGCGACCACCTCGTGCCATTAATTAAATTCAAGCTCTCCTTCTAGCGCCATTTGTTGACGGGCGAAATTGACCGTCCATCAACTAGAAGAGTGGAACCGGTCCGGGCTTGTCTAATAACCCAAGCCGTTTGGAATGAACCACCCTGACGGGTTTAGAATCTCCATTAGCCGATCTAAGGTCCTAATAAAACAAAAAGAAAAACTATTCTAAACTAACTAAACTAACTAAAAACAAATAAAACAAACTAATAAACTAATCTAACTAAAACTAACTACTAAACAAACTAAACTAAAACTAATTATTAAAACAAACTAAACTAATCTAACTATTCTATATATACAATCTACTAACTACTACTATACTAACTCTAACTAATTAACTATCTAACTACTAACTGAAACAAAATTTATTCACAAAGTGTACAGTATCTACAATTTACAGATTTAAATAAAACCTGAAAAACTCGTTTATATTCTGCCCTAAGACAGCAAGAGATATTTTTGTTGATTTTACAATTTTTTATGAACAGAAATAAAGCAGAACTAAACTAAACAACTGATACACTAATTCTAACATATATCTAATTAATCTACCTAATTAACAAACTAACTAACAAATAATTCGCAAACTGACCTGGAGAAACGCTCCAGATTTGTCCTGTGTATGATGATTGGCTCAGTTGATCAGAGGGAGGAAACCCGCACTGAATTATCCAGGAGCTTCTCATAAACGATATGCTGAAGTGTTCTATAAGTTTAATTACAGGACAAACAAGACATAAAAATAACAACAATCTTATAATTTATAAACCTTCACAGTTAGATAAATCTGTTTGCAAAAACTTATACGTAATAGCTCAATTGATGAAGAAGAGAAATCTATCATTCATTAACTGAAATAAGTAATTGCTGTATTTTTAAATTAGTGAAAGAAATCAGACATGGATCACAATAATTCAATCATATCATTTTGCAAAAGACCATGATAGCTAAAGTAGTCACTAATCAAGTGCAAATTGATAAGCAAAAACATGAAACAAAAGATTGATATTATGAAAGCGAAAGTTGTAGCAGAACATCAACTTTTGTCTCAGCTCCCACGAGTGAGGATGATCCTTATTAAAAAAATAATAAGTATTTATAAGTTTTTCCATAGGGTAAAACCTCCCTGTGGAAGTTATCAAACTATTTACATAAAATCTGGGAGATATCCCAAGTTTAACTAAACTAGGAAACCAAAGTAAAACTAAAATACACAAACATTCCCCTAGACTGTCCAACATGTCCCATTCAATTCGAATTTACCTAAAAAGGGCCAAAAATGAGCAAGTTAGAAGGATTCGTTTTTAACAAAATGATAAAAATCTGATCCTATAGACTAGCTACAGAATCTTGCGATTCTGTAAGCTGGTCTAAATAAGACACAGAATCAACATCAAAATCGATTAAATATCTTTTAAAAGAATTAAATTCAATTAACATCCAATAACTATTTGAAAATGAATGATTGAAATTGATGGTTATACCATTTGAAATCAAACGGGATCAAAATCAATCAACTGATCATAGAGATATGTGTGCTCTGTTTCTTTTGTTACCACAAAGTCGGATTAACAGAATCATGATCAAACAACAAGGAAATCGTTTCAGATCCAATGCATTCAATACAATTAAAACAAGTTTTATGCAATTGTTATGCCGTCTCATCAAAAGGTAACACAATCGAATCTAAACAGAATCATTCAAATTGTTATAACTGTATTGATATAACAAACATTTCACACCATGAGCGAAATAAACCAACACTGGCGCGTAACTGTCCATAAACGAAATCATAATGAAATCACTCAGCTGGTAACAGGGTTCATAAGAATTATATGATCGTTTTTTTTTAGCAAACTGGGCAAACAAGATAGATTTGCTTTGATTAAAATTATTTGTTTCAAACGCATTATAACCGGATTCGATAAAGATAACAATTATTGATCAATTCATTTGCAAACTAAAAACAAATAGAGAAGCTTTCACGATATGAATCTAACTCATGAAAGTGATCGAACCAACTGAAAATAGATAGCAATCCATTTAAGCAAATCAAATAGCGAGGTCTTTAACATAATCCTTGGGAATCGAAACTATCCCATGATTCCGACATGAATATTATTTGCACAGGCTTAAGTAAGAGCACTATTTGCGTAAAAATAGAGTCGTTCTTATCAAATTGGAAACGGTCAGAATTGTATTCCAGCGTTGAAAATCATATGACAACATATGTAACAACCAAACTCATAAAATCATTCAACGATCACAGCATACAAATCAAATCAAAACGTGATTGTTTTCCAAATCTAGCATGAAAATTTCTTTCCCTTAGTAGATACAAAACAAATCCAATTAAAAACAAACCATGAATTTCGCCAACTTAATCAACTCAAATTCAATCGAAAACCAATCAAATCCGATACAAATCTACCAGTGACTAAACTAGGAATGATCAAATCATGTATCAAAACGAAACTCCACTTATTTTTAGCAAAGCGAAACAATGTACAAGATGAACACCGAATGAAAGAGGAATTTGAATGAGAAATAGAGCTATTTGAACACAGAATTCAAATCATTATATTAACCTTGATCATTCACAAAACTAAAACGATACCAAAATTCATACCTGTATGGCTGGATCACAACAATTTAGAGTTGATAACTTTTGTGGCCAATTCAACATTCTTGAAAAGGATGGAGCCAGTTGTCGTATGCTTCTTATCAACTGCTTGGAGTTGGTCTCTTTGGCTGGTCAACACTGCAATTTGATGTTCCAGCGATTGAACTTTCGATTGGAGTAGGGTAACATCAATGTAGTATCGTTCCAACCATAACTCACACTGGTCACATGATGGTTGTGTGGGTTTTGAAAGAACAGGCGAGTGTTTGGACACATTGCTGAGGGTTTCGCTAGGCAATTTGATACCAGGTAGCTAGGGTTATTCCTTAGGCAGGGAGGAAGATTCGTCACGAAATCATGAGGTGGCTCGGGGCATAAACCCTGTGAGTAAGGAAACTCATTAGCTAAAAAACATTCTATGTCAGAGTCTGAATCCTTACTAAGGACAATATGCTTTGACTTAGCAGGGGGTTTAGGTTTGTTTCTAGCCATCCTTGAAATAAGACTAGCTTTCTTTTTACCCTTGGTATTAGCAATAGGGTTTGCCTTGGGATTTTTTCTTACAGGATTTTTAATCATCTCAGCTTTCTCAGTTCCAATGTCTGGTATGTCAATAGGAGGGTCGACCGAAGGCTTAGGAGAGGGAAATAGGATATGGAAGGGCACGGGGGGTCCATACTTGACTTCACTCACCACAGGCTTGTCAACCTGTATAGGGTTTGTGTCATCGAAACCATTTTGAGCGACGAAAGCTCTCCAGCTATCTCCATGTAAACTCAAGTGATAAACAATGATAAGTTTAATCAGCCCTTGATGGAACAGGCTACTGTTATCCTTCTCCCTTTTAAACCTTTTTGACATCTTATATAAGCTGCGCTAAAAGTAGAAAGGCATGTTTAAAGGATACCTTATAAGATTCACTAGCAACCGCAGGTGGTAGAGAAAAACGAGTCTGTATCAACCTCCACAGGTCACGAACTGCTTGACTAGCATCAATAGGTTATGCCATCGTGGTTTGAGCATAGATATGGGCATACCTCTATCACAAGAGGTGACTTTGCGCGAGAGAAACAGCAGCGGCCATGGAACCTCTTCTACTTTTGAGTTTTTGAACCAACGCTGGCCTATGGGAGGTAACCCTGTAGCAGAACTGATAAATCCCTCATCGATTTCCAACTGGATATCACCCACCTTAGCTCTACAACCATCGAAAGTTAAAGCGAATTGTTGTGCCACGAATAGGTTAAAACCCTCAAATATCTGCATGAAGGTGAGCCAACCGTTAGCCTCCAAGTCTTTTCGGGCATTGTCAAATATTAACAAGGCTTGGTTGTCATTTGGCTCGATTTGCATGACTAGCGCCATGGAGCCGAGCACACAGTAAGTACAGGGTTTGGGCATAGCACACAGAGGAGAAAAATGCATGCAGGGCGATGCGAGCTAACAGAGGTAAACAGTGAATAAGGGATAGGCATAAATGCCATCGTGCGAAGGTGGTGGAGTTTATCTCTGCCATGCATTAGAGTTATTACGAAAGTAAAGCTGCCACTTTACATAGTTTTTCTACCCATTATAGCATAGTTCAACAATTATGTGAATTAGCCCACCAATGAATCAAATGGTAAGTGTATAAACCAACGTGCTATCAATGTTGTGCCAAAGTTTTAAACCATCAACATACGATTTGAAACCAATGCCAAATAATTAACCATGCGCCAATGTATTGTAACAACTCATATAAGTATTTTAACCGATGTGCCAAAGGGTCTTCAACATACCAATAGTTATGAAAACATTAACATAGGGATTATATCAAAAGACATATATAATAATTTAATCATAACCCCTATGCACTTTCGTGAAACCAATGGTCAAGTAGGTCAAATAAAATGCAAGTCCAAATTCCAATGCATTACAAACTCAATGAAATCAAGTCACACAATCAATACAAAAATGTCTAATGAGTATAGTTCGAAAGTTTTGCCAGCTGCATAACGATAAGTAAAAAGTAAGTGCAGTATGCATATTGACAGGAAGGATCATGACAGTTCAAATAATGATTCCAATGCGACTTTGAAGGACTAATTTTTCATGCTTATAGTCGTGAAAACAAAAACAAAGATAAGCGTGCAAAAGGCACAAAGAAAAAAAAAATGTCGTTCATTTGAAAATTGCGACGAAAAAATCGATGTCTGCAAAACATTGGTGTATGCAGCTTATAAGAAAATGGAAAAATGTGATTTGGCTGCCAACAGAGCGTGATCTGCAGTCTTTCCTGGGTAGAAATCCTGTGGGTCAGGGCCCTACATGCTTAGCCCTGTGATCTGATTGATCAAAGTAGGATCCACTGTGATGCAGAGGTTCAACCATAAGTATCCTCCATGATATCAAGACAACAACAACTTGATGCATGCATTCACTTATTGATGCCTCCCAAAGTGAGGAATATCCATTACATTAAGTAGGGTTGACTGTGCGAGGTTCTGGGTCCATGATTGAGCGATAATCTTGGAGTTCTTTCCTTTGGTTCACGTTAGATATTTATGAGGGGAGAGCATACTGTAAACCTTCCTGTCACTGAGGTTGAAGTCACTAAACTTCAATGTGGTGAGATTATCCTGGTCAACATGAATTTTGCATGCTTCTTTCTAAAGGTACGTAGTGATCAAAGCATACTCAAATTTACGATTGATTTCACCACTCAGAGGTGGTAGATAAGTAGGTAGAATGCTCAGAATCAACTTAGCATTCCCGATATCGTCTATGTGCTTAGTGCACTTCTCATCGATTGGATGGGATGGACTGGCTCAAGTAGTGGAAGGAGAGGCCTGCATTCCTCTCATCGATGATGCCTATACACCAGTAGACAACCCTCACTCCGACATGACTTTCTCTATCATCAAGTCGATCAGAACCTCGTCAACAACTTTCTTTGCAACGCTCAATTCTTTTGATATATGCACTTGGGATAAACAATTTGTGGGATTGGGGAATAACTTAGACATGGTAATGAGATAGAGAATGATAGCATAATGATCATTTTATAAACTCGGCTTAGGTTGTGGGATCAAATTCTCAATTTGGAAAAAGTGTTCTCGTTGTATGGCGCGACGAGATAAATAGGTAATTCAACAACCGTTGGATTGCAACGGGTATGAGCCTCCATTAAATCCTATTCAATCCATTATGGCATGGTCCAACGATCAGATGATGAACCTTTATTGCTTTTCTATCTGTTCGGAGTGGAAGTCAAATGGATATATCATCCCCAATGCCTGTATTGCTTCGTCATGGCGAAGTGCCATGTGTCGTTGTTCTGATATCTTGGTGAAGATCCAATTCTGCAATTTTTTTTTCTACGAGGTCTCCTCTAGAACCTCTTGTAACCTTTCAGTGTTATCCCTTTTCTTTCTTAACTTTCTAGCCTTCTTTCTAGTGAGATTCATCTTGGTAATTCTTTTCTCGTTCTAATTCTTTTCTTCTTTGGTCTTAGTTACTTTGCATTGTTGAAATTATTTCCTAGGGTTCCTGGATAATACTTGTTCTGTGTCTAGGATAGGTAATTCAATCTCCTAAGGATCCTCTAGTGTTCTCTTAGCTTTGACATCCAGGTTTCTAGTATTGAATATCTATGATCTGCTCTTTTGTTCCTCAATCAAGTGCGCGATCCTTCTAGTCATAAATTCTTTTAACTCTTGCTTCTTCTATTCCAAAACTTCTTCTTCTTCCTTTCATCTGGATTGATCTCTATCAATCCAAGGTTTTCCTATTAGCATGGTAAACGGGGCGTTGTCTTCAAAAAAATTAATAATATCAAAGTCTTCTTCTGTCAAAGTTCCATTGATAATCATAGGTATCCGAGCGATCATTCCACATAGGTTTACTAGCTTTCCTCTGAATAAACTTATTCCTCCTAGTGAAGGGATCATAGCAGGCCTTCCTATAGCTTCCCAGGTTCTCTCTGGAATAATATTCATCTGTGTTTCCCCATCCAGAACACAGTCAATGTCAAAGTCCCCTATTCTTGCTTCGATGAATTCCTTCTCCTTGAATATCTCTAATAAGATGACATGTCGGTGGTCATTCAGGGTTTTTTTATTTGTATCAATACTTTCTCGGATTCTTGTTGGGTTCTACCTTTTCTGGATCTGCCTTAGGGTTCTCTTGATTCATATTCATTCCTTCAAGCTTAGCGATCATTCTAGGGAAATCCAACAATTCATGGCCCATGGCCCATAGCCTTACAACAAAGACAACTACAAAAAAATGACACCAATTATGGAACTTTATGGATATCACCCACCGTCCATCACTTCTCTAAAATAAAAATCTAAGGTCAAAGCAGTTGAATATCACATTGAGCATCAACAACAAGTTCTATAACTCTTAAAGGATAACTTGACCATGGCACATAATCGCATGAAACAACAAGAAGATCAACATCGTAGTGAAAGACATTTTGAAGTAGTGGATTGCGTATTTTTAAGAATACAACCATACAAACAGACATCCCTCAAGTAAGATAAGAAGGATAATAAATTATCATAGAAGTACTATGTCCCTTATATGGTGTTGCAAAATATTGGTACTATGGAATACAAATTGGAGCTACCAACATCTTCACGAGTACACCCAATTTTCCATGTTTCATGCTTAAAGAAGGTTATAGGTGAAAAGATCCCAGTTCAAACTATATTTCTAGAACTTGAAGAGGAACAAAAAATCATATTGGAGCCTAAATATACCACTGACACAATAATTATCCAATTGAAGAATAGATAAATTTTAGAGTATCTCATTAAGTGGATGAAACTACCTGTCGAAGATTCCACATGGGAAGATGAGTATTTTATTCAAAAGCATCCATAACTACTCAAGCATTGAGGACAACAATTATATGAAGGGGAGGGGCATGTTAATCCCTAAATCATGGCACATTACCCCTTAATTGGGTCATATTACATTAGTTTTGTTATTTTATTTATGTCGGCTTGGGTCCATTAGTTGTAATTGTACCTCCTAGTATCCTATATATACCAAGGAGACATTTTCATTTGAAATCATCTTTTATTTGTGAATTCATCTGATGTATAAGGAGTTTCCCCCTCAAAGAAGATGATAATCTGAATGTCTCTCTTTGTCAAGGCATGGAGTACTTATTTTGAGGTTTTTATGTTATTTTGATATTTGGTTCTTAACATGGAATCAATCCATATTGGTTGTGATATGAGATTATTTGTACCTTACTAGAGTGTCTTAGTTTCTCTAATTTCTATTTTGATTTCCTCTTTCCTCTCTTAAGTTTGAATATAATCATATGTATGTTTCACATTATTATCATTAATTCCAGGAGGAAATAAATACCTTGGTGCACAAGGATAGTGATTTTTTGAATCTTAGTTTTTATGTATCCTATAAGCATGAGAAGATATTTATGATGGAAAATTATCTTTAGAATATAGATGGAATTAACATTTTATGGTCACATTTGTTTAATTTGATTGATGATAATTGCAGGAACAAGACATTGTGTCCAGGGATTGAAATGTTACAACCATAAATGACACTAAGTCTCATGTCAATGGGAATATTGTGGGAAAGCGCATAATGCCTATCTCTCACAAATAAGATTTTCATATTTTTCGAAATGAATGGAAGATGGATACTTGAATGACTACACTAATGTAATAATGTTTTTACATGATTTTTATGACAACTAATATAGTTGAAGTTTAGAGTAGCTTGGAAAGATTTTCTTAGGATTAGTTTTAATATTGTTCTTTATTTTTATTTTGTAGTCTAATATCGTTATAATAAGTTAGTCATTTAGAGGAATATTTTTTCCCAAACCGATCATAACATTTGTTTATGTTTCATCAAAACCTACACATGAGATCTAGCTAAAGGAAGTACAAACAAAGTTTATCAAGAAAGAAAGAGAGATTCAATATGGAAGAATGAGAAAATATATTCACACTACTCCAATAAGCTAATCAAATATGATCATTGTGATCATTTTTATTGATACAATGAATGATCAATATGATCAATATGATACAATGAGTGAATGGAATACTCTCATATATAGGGAAGAACATTCCATAATTAAGAAAAGAAATCAAGTAATTATCTTTCCTTAGGAATGCATGCATGCATAATAGTGATGGTATAAATATAAAGTCTAAAATAGAACTAGTTAGTTAACTCCCACTGAACTAGTGTGTCGAAAATAGGAATTTCTCCAACACCCCCCTGAACATCACTATGGAGTAAAAATGAGTCCCAACAACTAGGACATATTAGGTACTCATGTACAATGCAACTAATGAACACTAAATAAAAATGAGGAAAGAGGGAAAACCACGTGGGAACAAAACCCCCCCTCAAAATAAAATGCATCAAAAGTATAAAAAAACAGATGAGATCCACCATGTGGTAGATATATAGTCTCCAAAACTAAGAAAAAATGACAAGTCAATGAGGCATGATTTGATGATGAGAGATCATAATCTTCTTCAGTGAGTGTGATAAAGATGAAATTTTGTAGCTGATACTATTTGAAAACAATCAGATCTCTCCAAAAATTAAGGAGTTATCTTACACCAAGTTGGTCGAGCTAGTCAAAGTGCTTCCAAAACATAGAAGCAAACACCATAAAATTCATCAAAATAGTGGTGAATGGAACTGTAAAGGTGGCATAATTAGTCAATTCAAAAGCAATGAGAATGGTTCCCATGTATCGTGGATGAAACAAATATGTAATATTTCCTCAAACAATTTCTTAAATTATTCCATGACCAATCATCAAGCCAACCACAAACAATCCTCGGAGTTGGTGCCTTGCCAAGATGTTGTCGTATACGCCTCTTCATCAATGATTTGAAAGAAGAGGAACTGACAAAAGGTTATGGATACATGAAATGAAGACAACATTGTATCCTATCATGATATTGAGGATGCCAATTTATAGAGGATGTTGTTGGTTTTGGAGCCTGATTATCTTCTTGATTTAGAGGTATTTTACTTTCAGCTGTGTTTATACCCCATGAAGTATTTACACCCCAGAAGTATGTACACTCGTCCATGTGGGGGAGTGTAGAGGGGGGGTACCCCCTCTGCAGGGTCCGGGGGGGCTGGGGGAAAGCGGACCCCCAGCAGGGGTTCGGGGGCGAAGCCCCCGAAGCAAAAATTGCCTTGTAAAAGTATATTGTAATTTCATTGTAAATCTGGACCATTCATTATAAGGTCGCAAATCTAACGATAGAGATTATGTTAGGGTTTTTTTTTTCCCTAGAAGGCAACCCTCTTTTATGAGGGAAATGTATTGTGGCTAAGTATGTTGGTGAGTATTGTATTCTGAGAGAGGAGACTGTGAGAGAAAGAAGAGGAAGTTACAGCGGGTTTTGTTTTAGGTTGTATCCCTTCATTTTGCTGGATAATAATAAATAAAGGACCTGGCAATTTCTCTGGTGGACGTAGCCCACACTGGGTGAACCACGTAAATCTGTGTCTCTCTTGTATTGTGTATCTTATGTGTTTTGTTTCCACATTTGTTTTATTTTATTGCTCTGTGGTCCTATTTTTCTAACAGATGTAGACCCTAAAGAGATTTTCGAAGAGTCTGTTGCTTCCAAAAACTCTGATGTTGGTGCTAAAGAGTCTGGTAATGGCAACTCTAATGCTGAAGTTGGTGTCGAATCTGGCTATGAAAGCTCTAAAGTTGTATCAATAAGATATGTAGGTCGTGGTTGTTGCAACTCAACAATAGAAGAGTCATCTTGTCTTATGGACTCTTGTGCTTGAACAAATTGAGTCTTAATGGTTGGAATATCGAGACAACTTGCTACTATTGATGAATTATTGAGAAAACCAAGTCTGGATTTTACTGGTCTCATCATAGGTTGAATGGGATGTACAATCCCTTTTCCATTATTACCAAGGCCACCACCAATGTATCCCATTTTATGCATCAATTTTGAACCAAAACCATGAGTGTGCAACTCAAAAGTTGGTGAAGGAATCTCAATAGTTCTTAATAATGTAGAAGCAAGAGATTGTTGCAAATATTTCTGTAAAAAATAAATAATATCTTCCTTCTCTTTTAAATAAACCAAAAAATGCTCATTGAGAAGAGTGGATTTCTCCTCAATCTCATTAATGCAGGTGGTCCAAGTATAAACTTGAGCTTCTTGATCCTTTATTATACTCCCAATGAGTCCAGAATCCTTGGAAAAATAGGTGGTCTCTCTTGTTCACCTCAAAGTTTGCTAACTTCTTTGACAAGTTTTAGATTCAAACTCTTAAGGGTCAATATAATTGCATATTTTTCCTCCATTAAAATTATTCTCTCCCAACTGAGTCTGATAACCCCTAAAATTTAATCTCAATTTGCAACTGAAAAACTGAGAAATTACTGGAGAAAAGACACTTACAGATGGAAAATTCATATCAGTTTTAATAGGCAATCCTCTGACTTTCTTTCTGAGAAAAAGGTGAGGAATTTCTCCAAACGGTGGAAAATCCACTTGAGGAATGGGTCAATTTACTTCTCACAGGGTCCATTTCCTCATAAAGTTATTTTGGGAGAAATCACTACAGAAAGGTATGACCACATATTCGTATTAGTTTCAGGAGGCAATCTTTCATCTTCCTTGTTAAGAAAACATTGAGGAATTTCACCAAACGATTGAAAACCCACTTGCAGAATGGGTCTGTTTACTTCTAATCCAAGTCGTTTCCTTAGAAAGTTAAAATTTTGGGATAAATCATTGTATAAAGGTACAACCATGGATTTTTCTCGCCGAAACTTTGATTTTCCTTATTATTTGGCTTGTCTGGCTTGCTCCAAGCATCTTAGCTCTGATACCATGTCAATTTTTCATCGAAACCTACACAAGAGATATATATAAAGAAAGTACAAACAAAGATTATCAATAAAGGAAGAGAGATTCAATATGGAAGAATGAAAAAATATATTCACACTAATCCAATGAGATAATCAATGATCATCATTGTGATCATTGGGATTGATACAATGAATGATCAATATTATCAATATAACACAATGAATGATTGGAATACACTCATATATATGGAAGAACATTGAATAATTAAGAAAATCAATCAAGCAATTAGTTTTCCTTAGGAATGCATGCATGCATAATAGTGATGGTATAAATAGAAAGTCCAAAATAGAACTAGTCATTTAACTTCCATTGAACTAGTGTGTTGAAAATATATATTTCTCCAACAACATACTCTTTTGTTATGGAGGTTGGGAAATAGTTTCTGCAATGGACTTAAGATTTTTCTCTTGAAATAAAAGAAACATAGGGAAGTGTTAATCTATACTTGGCTTCTTAGATTCCTTCGAAACATTTTTAATCAACCAAAATTTCACCAACTCAATATCTGATAAAAAATAGTCTCATTCATGTTTTCCCATTTTGGTTTCTGATCTAGTTGATATCAGGAGTCTGTTTCATTCCATCATGATTATTCTAATGACCTCCATAATTGTAATATCTCCTCTTTTCCTCATCATATTGAATCACTTGAATATTTGGGATTAATAATTATCTATGATGGAAAAAAAAAATCGATGGTTTTATGAGAAATACCAAATGAAATTTATGTTGTTGAAAATTTTATTATTTTCAAGCGTGAAAAGAACTTGCTCATGTCAAGAAATCTTGAGAGCTTATGGGTTTATGGAATGTTTCATGTAATTGAATTTTTTTAAATTTGTTTTGACTAAACTTCTCCATTAAACCATTTTGCTAGTTTCCTAAAATGTTTTTCTTGTTTCACTAAGTGAACGACAAATTATATGTGACAACTAAATTAGAGGATTGTGTTGTTGCGAATTTTTCACTAGATTATCAATTCTCGTAATCTTGCTTGTTTTTCCTTTCAAATTTTTACCCTAAGAATATTTATGTTGGGTTTCATTTCAAATGGTCAACTTATCTTACCTAATTATTATTCTTAGTTACTTCTAAGTCTTCACCGAAAACAATTCTATGAGGATTTTCGTCATGATTTATATTATGCTATTGGGATTACATGCCTATCTTTCAAGATTAATCCTTCATGTAATGACTAACAAAGTGTGATTTTGATTATTTCTGTTATTTTAGTACGATCACTTTCTTTATTTTGATTTATACATAATTTTACTCCCTTCTATGCTTATTTGGGTAAACATGGTAGTGGGTTCATAGTATTATACCATCAGGGGTGAATGATGCAATCATTGGGAGATCTATATCAATAATCAAAGTGGAAATGAATATCTCGGTGAAGAATATCATTGCAATTTTGGAATTTGAAAATCTGACATCTTCAAAATCGTATTCCCCTAAGATCTTATGCATGGCCATAAGCTCAAAGAGATGAATTCCTCAATTTATCCAATTCTTTTAGGAAAATTTAACAATTTGATTTTTTGTCACTAGAAAATATCAAATCTATTGGAACATAAGCTTAGTTGGGTGTCGATTTTCTTGATCAATACTCATCATAGTCTTGTTGATTTTGGTTTCCAAGTTATATCTCAATCCTGAAAATTTGTCTTGATGGGTCTTACCTTGTGTGAAAAGTTTATTTAATAAATATTTTTCCCTTATTCCAATTCTTAAGATATTCGCTATTTAAATTTGAATTCAACAGTCAACATTATGAACTAATCCTTGTCTTTCCCAAACCTCAGTCATATTTGTTTTTTATCACCATTGCATTAATGAGGCTAGAACCTTGATCCTTAATAGGCTATCCCTCATCGAGAAGTAGATTCACCTTTGCTTACAGTTTCCCTGAGTTTTGAATCTCACAAGGCTATCAAATCCACCTTTCTTGTAGTCCTATCATGTGAGCTCATCAAATACTCTATCAGGAATCACCTTTTAGAGTGTTGAGTGTGTATTATCTTAATATTGGTTTGAAGTTCGAAGGATTAAATCCTATCGCCCACCTCATCACGTCTATGTAATATAGTTGGTCGATTGAAGTCCGTTGTGATATTCTTGAGGTCCAAAAGGTGTGAGATTTTTCGGATTGATCTCTATCAGGTTCTTCTTTCGGCCTCCCCTCTCTTTGAAAAACCAGGCCCAAAGACCTATCTAGGTTCTTCGATGTGGAACCCTATTGTATCATCACCCAATGCTTTGTTTCCACTTTTCCTAACCATTTTCATCCATTTTGGCTTGACATGGGAACCTATTCCTTGGTCTGATCATATTCTCTCTCCTTGTAATTTTTTTAGGTATGCCCTCCGATATTTTCAACTTGACTAGATTGAAATGTATCGTCCACTTGCCTAGTGTCAATTTCCTTTTATCATATGAGTCACTCTATGTGATGTTAATGTGTCATATGACGTGTCACCTTTTTACCTCTTGGTCGATTTCCATCTATCATATTTGAATTTGAACATTTGTGATCTCCATACAACATACCTACTCAACTCAACAACTGATTACTTCAAATGTTCATGGTATACCTTGCTCTTATTTTCATCCCCTATGGGTAGAACCCTAATTGGCATGAAACCTTTATGTCATATCCCCAATTTTTTATTTCCATTCTTTGCAGTTGGAGGTGACCTTCGGGGTTTATGCCAGCCTAACCAAAGGGTTAAATGGAGGCTAATCGTTGGATCAGAGGGTTTCGGGGAATGATATGAGGCCCATTATAGCCCATTTACCAAATTTCATCATCAAGATGATTTTTTCACAGTTTGTTATTGGTTTTGTGGTATTCCGACGATTCTTGTAATTTGGGTTATTATTGAGAATAATTTAATTAAATACACTAATGGTGGTATTTAGATCATATTATCTAAGGAAATATCTTGGTGTAATAGCTCGTTGGAATCAGGACCAAAAGATCTAAAGGTTGGGATGATGAGAAAGGGGCTTTCAACATCCGAAAATGTCTTAAAGCCAATTAATCACTTTCTGACGTGAAAAAGGGAATTATTTAATTGATTATTTAATGTCATCGAAGTGGGAAATTAATATTTTTAAAAAAGGTGACATTCAGTAATTGGAAAAAATGTGCCTAAGTGACTATTGAATTAATAAAGTCACTTTCAATTATTAAAGGGGAAAAAATGACACAAAAGGGTCAAAAATAGAATAAAAGGAGAATGAGGGTCTCCCTCTCTCATTATGCATATGTTATTTTCCAAAAACGAAATGGAGAGAGCTCTGGTGGCTTTGGCTCTTAGGGAGAAAAACCGTAGAGATTTTGGAGATTAGTTTTGGCGGTGAAACTATCCACCCTAGTTGGTCATTGAGAGGAGATCATTTGTATATTCTCATGGTGCTTCATATATGTAGGAGATTATCTTATCGTGGCTGAGATATTTGTGTGTGGCTGAGTTATTTTGTTGGAAACTGAGCATTCTTCATTTTGAGCCAAGTTGGGTTGGGGGAGGTATCAGTTCCTTGTTTAGCCCAAGTTTATGGTTGAAAGGCATGATTTCCTTGTATGTTGGGTAAGTTTATGAATATAAGAGAGTGAAATACATTGTTGGGCACATTACTTGTTGTGGGGTTCGAGTTTGTGCACCTGGGGTTTATTTTATCCCTTTTTATAAGAAATTTATACATTTGTGGGGGCACCATATTCAAGGGAGATGAGTTATGGAAAGGGTACTTCATTTCTAGGTTGTATTATTCATTGTTTGGGGGTTGATTTGTTTTTTTGTAGGCCATTTTGTGATGATAAGGGTTGTTTAGCTGTATCCTTAATTCTGGGACTATTTTTGTTGTTGGGAAGGGAAAACAATCTTGTCGATAGGAGCACAACATATGGGAAACCATTCTAACTCTCAAAATTGCTACTACATATAAATTACATTCTATAGGCCTATATTGCTGCTTTGTAATTACTGAAGGTATTTAAAGACCATTATTTTATACACAAACCAAACCTTGTTTATTCATGGTTGTTATCTAGTTGTTGTTAGTGAGCATATGCATTGTTGCTAAAAATGTTGTTAATGAAATAAATATTTGGATTTTGTCTTATGTATTTTCATGGCTTGGCTATTTTATTTAATGTGATTTAAAATCAACTTCAAGCTACAAACTATTTTAAAAAAACATATATCGGAAATACACACAAAACCACTACAGAACCAACTTTTGATGAAGTGTCTAAACTTACAGTGGAATCATTACAGTGGTATCAGAGCCTCAATCCTACCAACCTGGGGGGTTAGTGGTTTCATGAGGCAAGGAGAAAGGAAACAAATCAATTACATAAGTAGAGTACAATGTGAAGAATATGTGTAATACTCTTGCACAAGGGAAACAACAATTGATGCAAGATATGGAACGCCATCAAAACCATGCAGGGAACAATGGAGCTATTGGTTCAGAGAGGTGGAAAATAGGACATAAAGGATAGGATGAGGAGTTTACAGATTTTTTGAGGGAATAAGTGGTGCTTAGTGAGGAATTTCACGCAGCCACGTCATTCGAGGATTTTTGCACCATCAAATATCCTTTGTGGTATGAACCCCAAGTATCAGTGGACAAGAAGGTAAAGGTTCCAAGGGAAAAGTTACTAGATTATAAATATTCTTATGCTTCTAAAATTGAGGATCATGGCACAGTAGCATCTAGTACACCTTTAGAGTTGTCCTATGAGGCCCATAACAATAGTGCAGATGATGGACATGTTGATGGTGCATATGGTGAAGTGTCCCAATCAAACGATGTTGAGGATTCAACATCATACCATAGTAGTGATGCACATGATGATGAGGGTGTGAAAGAACCTAAGTATGATGAGGATTCAATGACTTATCCTATCTATGATAATTATGACGATGTAGGAATGATTGTACTTAAATATGATGAAGACTGGGTATTTGAAAGATTGTCGGGGGATATGGATCCATATTCTCAGGATCCATGCATCCATATTCTCAGGATCCATGCATGGAGGATGAAAAAGGAGAGGTTGATTTTGATGGTGATAGTACACATGAGTCCCATGATTTGACAAGTCAATGCATGGTAAGTAAAGATTGCATGGCATCATCTAATGAGTCAATTTTTGTTGATGGAGATAGTATTCTTATATATGAAAATAAATCAAAGAATCTATTGTGTGATAACATATACCACTTGGATAAAACTGAATGAAGTCCCTTAGCATTGCATGATTTTGAGGATCAATTATTGGTCACAGAGGAACAAATTGTACAAGTGTTGACGAGGGAAGATGGTGCTCATAATTTCATTGAAGGTCTTGTGTGGAAATCCCGGATGGAGGAGAGGCAAAAAGGAGTTGTAGGTGGAGTCACTAGTGCTAAATTATGCATAATCAAGGAAGCACAAGAGTATATGAAATCATATTACTTGCATTTTCTCATGGATAGGGACCTTTCTCTCTCAATTTCACTGAAGACAAAGAAAGGGAGGTTGAGGCACTTTTCTACTAGTTTAGTTTGGAATGCTCCTCATCACTTACAATAAAGAATCCATCATCTTTGGTAGCTGTGGCACATGAGGGAATGAGTGGAACTCATGATTTGAGGGAGGAGCCTCTTGTGACAATCTCACATGAGGATCATTCAAAGTTGTAGGTGATTGAGGAGAGGTATGATGCAGAGTTTTTTTACTGTGCTCTTGATTTTCATTTTGGGGATCGTGAGACTTTTCTTTTGGAGAGCCCACTAAAGGCCCAAGTCTTAGCTATGAAGGAGATAGTTGAGAACATTCCTTGTGGTCCTGACCGCAAGGAAGTATGTGCATCCATGGTTTGGGTGGATAGCTATATGACATACACGGGCATGCTTCGGGATACCAGTTCAGGTGACACTAGTAGAGTGATGGATGTTTCAGTGATCGACAACAATGTGCAGGGGTTTTCATTGGAACTCAATAATGTGAAGTGATGTTGTGTGGTTTTTCCTCCAAGTATATCTCCTGATAGATTCATCAAGCATACCATTGAGCTAATGTTACCTAGGATTATTGAGTGGATGGGTGAGCCTCAAGGAGAAGCATATCCCTTGATGATAATTCTACATACGGGATATCATCAGATGGGGCCAGAGAGCAAGATAGTTGCAGGTATGTTTCCATATTTCATTATGATTTCTTGGTCATGCCATTGGGGTTAACCAACGCACTAGTCACTCTCCAGTCTTGTAGGGAATGACAAAGGAATCTATTGCTATTATTTGATGCCATCATTATATACAGTAGGACATGGGAGTTTCACCCGAGTCAGTTGGATGAGATAGGTGGAATTATGGCCATGATAGGGGTCTTTCATTTGAACCATATGATCAATGAAAAAAGTGCATAGGAGGAGATCCAGACTATGTTGGAGTGTTTCACAGAGATTTCACCATGCGTTGGGAGTGGTGGAATTCCAATTTGGTGGTGGGATACTGCATTCATCGAAGTTATAGAATGCTTCAGATGATGAGGATGATTGAGAGGGTCATGTTAGTTATTAGGATGCGAATTTGTGAGGATATTGTGAGAGGAGTTGTTGATATTTGTCCTATAGGACAAGGTATATTTTTCTGGATGAGGTATATTTTCCCTCACGATACCCAAGATCGATTCTATTCATGGGTTGGAAGACTTTTAATTCACTAATATTCTATGGTGAGACATGATCGAGTATAGTGATTTCATCTTAGGGGTTAAGGAGAGTAGAGTTCCATATGAGCATGGAAATCAGACAATCATGATTAGAGGGGTGCAACATCATCATGATGTTTCCCCTTTGAGATTAGTTTGGGATTCAGGGATTGCAGTGCTTGATAGGTCGATATTCGATGCAAATGAGATGGACAATTTTCACTTTCTAGGGTTTAATCTTGAGATTCTTACGATTGGATGCATGGAGGAGTGGTCTTCTGAGGAGTTGACTGAGTTTTTGTAGCTTATGATTTCCTAGATTATCATGGGAATTAAGGAGGATTCTTGTGTTATCCCCTTATAGATCATTGATACGAGTAGAGGGTGTTCCACATCATGTAGACTCCCATGGGACCTTGGTGACTTTACCACTTATGGGCAGGTCTGAGAGAGGTTTACATGGAGGGACTTTGTGAATGATATGTTGGGAAATATGGGAGAGTGTACAATTGGTTAGCAGAGCATGTCAGAGCACACTCATCTAGCAGGGTTGATGCAGTCCTTGCCCATTTCTGAGTGACAGTGGGAGAATATGTTGATAGATTTCATCACATGTATACCAAGGGCACAATGGGCATATAGTGGGTGTGCAACATTTGCATAGTTAGGGGAGTTCATACACTTGTTGGTGATCTCTTCAAATATTGGGGAAGCATAGGTGATAGAGCCATCCAGTGGAGATATGTTTAGAGTCCATGAGCAACCTGAATATATTTCCAATGATTCACAACTTCCTTCTATGATATTCGTTATCGATTATGGTAGTGGATTTTTAGGCCATGACTTCACCTGGAGGCCTAGGTAGACTAATATTCATGGTAGTAGGTTGTTATAGCAATATTTACCTCACCATTGCTATCTTTCATAGAGGGCCTTTTCCATTTCCCTATGTAGACTTATCAACCCCTTTTTGATAAATCCAGAGACAAAAATATATATTTTTCCACATATACACTCCCTAACTGCTTTGCAAGATGCATATACGCTTGTTGCTCCACTACAGCTCATGTATATCGAGATTTGTGCCAGAAAATACAAAATGAGGTCGGGTTTCCATGTCACGACAAAATATCTCTGATCTTTGGCCTTCCATATACTGGAAACGTTCCGACTTGGCCCTTCAATTGCATTTTGGAGGCTATAAGAACACAATTTCAAGCTATGGAAAAAGAGGACAAAGCATTCAACTTTGAGAGAAAAGTTACTCTGGAGAAATTACTTCATACTGAGTCTACATCCCTTTGTCCCTCAAGTCTGAACACAGTGTTCAACTCCCAAGCTCTTTCCTTATTGTCGAGAGGACCTCGTTACCTCTTTGCTATGAGCATGCCTTTGGTGGAGGATTGAAGTGGTGGAGACCTAGTTGGAAGGAACTTGGTTTCTTGGTTTTGAACCGTGCTGACATGGAAGTTTGTAATCTTGATACTTTTGTTGATCAATTATTAATAGAAATACTCCTTTCTTGTCCTATAGATATCTTGCAAATATATGATTATTATCCATGGGCATGTTTTTAATGTTTATTAATGGATTGTGTTATCTGATGTGCTAACTCATTTTATATATTGTCACTTTATACTTGCATCGCTTGTTTGTTGAGAACTTCTTGCAGGTGTAAAGGTTTGGGTCAAAGTGTTCAATAGTGGAACATCATCAAACAATTGGATCGAGGTAGGCTTCTTCCTCGTATTACACATTAGTTTATATAACACATGTTGGAATTGAGTTTATTTCTCCAGTCATACCTATCTGTTGTGGTTTACCCTTGGCCATAGAGAGTTTTTCCCTTGTAACATAGGTCCATCCCTTACAGGTATTTCGACTTGGAGTTCCAAGAGAGGAGGATACCAACCAGGCATTACGATCAACTATTTATGATCATAATTTCATAACATCATCATGGTGGATCCTTTATGAGATTATCTTGGGACCCTGGGATCTCAATATTAGTTAGCTCAACAACTGACACAGATACATGAGCCAGTATTTTATTTCATGAGATTGGATCCCTAGTATAGAAGTGATTTGAGGGGTTTATTTAGTTGTTCCAGTATCGAGTTTTTCTACTTATCAATAGTATTCGAGAGGTTTATTATGTCAATACCTTGCTAGATTATGCATAGAGTGGAATATTCTTCACATCTCCTAGGGTGGTTTGGGACCCTAGTACCATTTTTAGTTTTAGTCTGATTCAATCGATGGGGCATCATGTTTTGATGGTATTTCTTGAGGACAAGGAATATTTAGGAAGGAAGGAATGTGATGTCCCTATTTTTTTATTTCTTTGCTTTGTAGTTGGATGTGACCTTCGAGGTTTATGCTAGCCTTAACAAAGGATTAAATGGAGTTTAACAATGATATCAAAGGGTTTGAGGGAATTATATGAGGTCTAGCATAGCCCATTTACCATATTTCATCATCATGATCATTTCCACACAGTTCAATCTTGGTTCTATGGTATTTCGATGATTCTCATAGTTTGGGTTATTATTGAGCATAATTTAATTAAATACATTAATGGTGTTATTCAAATAATATTATATGAAGAAATATTTTGGTGTAATAGCTCGTTGGAATTGAGATAAAAATATCTAAAGGTTGGGATGATGAGAAAGGGGTTTTTGTCATTTGAAAATGTCTTAAATCCAATTAATCACTTTATGACATTAAAAACAAAATTAATTAATTGATTATTTAATGCCATAAGAGAAAAAAAATAATATTTTTAAAAAAGGTGACATTGAGTAATTGGAAAAAAAGGAGCCTAAGTGACTATTGATTTTATAGTCACTTTAACTTATTTAAAGGGAAAAAAGGTCACAAAAGGGTCAACGAGAGAATAAAAGGAGAATGAGGGGTGCCCTCTCTCATTATGCATATGTTAGTTCCCAAAAATGAAATTGAGATGGATCTTGTGGATTTGTCTCTTGGGAAGAAAAACACTAGAACATTTGGAGATTGGTTTCGGTGGTGAAACTATCCACCCTAGATAGTCATTGAGAGGAGATCATCCAAATCTTCTCATTGTGCTTCATCTATGGTGGAGAGTATCTTACTGTGGCTGAGTTTTTTTTTTTGGATGAGTTATTTTGTTGGTGGCTAAGCATTCTTCATTTGTGTTCAAGGTGGGTTGAGGAAGGGATGAGTTCCTTGTTTTCCTAAGTTTATGGTTGAAAGGGGTGATGTCCTTGTATGCTTGGTGAGTTCATGAATAGAAGAAATCAAAATACATTGCTCGACACATTACTTTCTGTGGGGGTCGATTTTGTGCACTTTGGGTTTAGTTTATCCCTTTTTCTATGCGATTTATACATGTATGGGCTTTCCATCTTCAAGGGATCCGAGTTATGGAAAGGGAAACTTTATTTTTGGGTTGTATTATTCATTTTTTGGGGGTCGATTTGTTTTTTTGGAGGCCAAGTAATTGTGAGAAGGGTTTTTGGGTTGTATCCTTAATTATGGAAGTGTTCATGTTGTTGGGAAGGGAGAATCAACTTGTGGACAGGAGCACAACACATCTGGGCAGCGATTCTAGCTCTCAATCTTACTACTACATTTAAATTACATTTTGCAGGCTTGTATTGTTATTGTGTAATTACTAGAGGCATTTAAAGCCCATTCTTTTATACACAAACCAAACCTTGTTTATTTATGGCTTCTATCAATTTTTTTTAGTGACCATATGTATTACTACTGCAAATGTTGTTAAGCCAACAAATTTTGGGCTTGTGTCTTCTGTATTTTCATGGCTTGGCTATTTTATTTAATGTGATTTGAAATATTCTTCAAGTTGTAAACTATTTTAAAAAAACATATATCAACAATACACACAAAACCACTATAGAACCAAATGTATACACAATAAACTAAGGGGAATTTCCAAAACAAATTAGTGGGATCATTACACCTAACTCATGTGTAACTTGGCCTCATTTCCCTAGTTTTTGTATATAATTTGTATAGTTTTATTTTATTTCTAATTATATTTCTTTATTTATTCCCATTTGTAATTTTCCCATGGTTTTGCAAAACTACTTGGTTTTGATTGCACATGGTTTTTACAAATTTCCCATGGTTTTGCCCAAAATTACCCTTGGTATTTATTTTTACATGGGAAAAATCAAGTTTACTTTATAAATAGTTTTACATGGGTAAAAATGTTTTTGCATGACTATTTTTAAATGGTGTGTTTATCTTAAATCCCTAGTGTATAGTTTTTATTCTACATTCTTATTATTTTTCCATAACCCTAAAAGTAGACACAATTTGACTCTTTTTTTTATCTTTTATACATATATGTAAATAGTTGTTTCTATTATTATTTGTATTTCTTTTTCCTAATTTCATATATATATATATATATATATATATGTCTAATTTTATTTTTCTAATTCCCCCTCACCTCATTGGTCTTCAACTTAATATATCATTATATTTCTTCCTAGGATTCTTCGCATTGGGATTCACCTTTACCTTCTGGTAAATTCCCATCGAGAATCACCACATTATATTATTTAATATTAATTTGAATCCAAGCCGTTGAGATGAATTACCATCATGACATACTTCCATATCTCTCATAATCGCCTCCTCTCATCCTCTCGAATGCCTTGGAATAAACCTCCCATCCTCTCAAATGCCTTGGAATAAAATTACATTATTTTTTTAATATATATCAAGACTTAGGCTTCACGCTACTTCTTCATTTGTATTACCCCATCATACTTACCTCCTCAAAAATTCACCACCGGAAACTTACCTTAGGAAATTCTCCTTTAGATTCCCCTGTTATTGGCCAAAATTACAACATGAACTTTTGATTATATGCCTCCTCTAGTTCCTTATACAAATCAAGTAAGGGAGATAAAAATATATATAAACCATTCAATCTTGAATTACCTCATGCATGTGGTATACTTATTTCCAGGTTGAAGATTGATGGTTCTAATTTCCCTATAGGCAAATCAAGGGTTGTTGAGCATCGAACTTCAAGTGATCATATATTGAGCTACAAGAGTCAAAATTAGGTCCTGGATACTTTGTTGTAAAGGTATCAAGGATACTAATACATTTGAAGATACTTTCATGCCAAAGAAGTGATGGAAAATCATAGAAAACACAAATAACAAAAGGTCATGAATTTAATGGAAAATTGAATGTGCAATGTTCAAACGAACATATCTTGAGCTCTCGAAGAGGAAACTAGGCCCAAGATAGCTCATGGAAAAGATAAAAGAGAGAAAAACATGATGGCACATCTTTTATTGATAAATTGAGAGAAAAAATATTGAGAAAAATTAGAAAACATAAAGAAGCCTGAATTGAATGAAAAAGGGACTATGCAATGTTCAGGTAGTCACATATCGAGCTACAAGAGATAAAATCAGACCTACAAGTTCACATTAGAAAGATGAAGCAGAAAAGAAGAAGTTGGAGTGGTCTTATTTAACAAATTTAGAATAGAAACTCCTAGAATAACTCAAAGACTAGAAGAGGATGCCAAAAACCATAGTTATGTTGAAATTACTAAAACAACTGAGAGGGGGGGGAGAATCAATTGTCGTTGTGCTTAAACAATATTAAGTCTATTAAAACATTCTTAATCTTTCTTCAAGTGATCATCAACATTATACAACATATGGACCATAAAAGTAAAGAGCATCAATTACACATAAGGTATACATAGAGACAGATTTTCACAAGGAAACCCATAAGGGGAGAAAACCTCTTCTTCTTCGAAATGATAGGCAATATTTTAAGTTTTGTAGATCATCTTTAATTAAGCACCAACTCCCCTAATGTTACAGCACCAACTAGATGGAAGCACCAACTTCCAGTTACATAGGCTCCAACCTGTATAACAGAGAACACTTGTTCTCCCCTGCACCACCATGCCACCCTGGTTTCTCTAGATGCAACTAGATGGAAGCAACAACTCCCTATGTTCAAGCTCCCTACTTGAATATCTGAGGACAACAGTCCTCCCTAGAACCTCCCAACCACCCTGGAATATAAATGAACAATTAAACAATCAACTACACAGATAAATTGGTTCTTACCACTTCTTCTCTTTTCTATAAATCTGGTCTTCTTCTTACTGTTCTGCAATTCTTCTCTTCCTTTGTCTATTCTGCAAATATCCTCTGCTTCAACTTGTTATGGCATTCTTCTTTTCTCCAAGTCTTTTCTTCATCTGTTAATCTTCTCTGAGTTTTATCTCACACTGCACATATTCTCAGTCTCATACTGCGCATATTCTCAGTCTCACATTGCGCATTCTATGATTTTCCCTTTCTTACAGTTTCATTCATTTTTCGTCCAGAACAACCACCACAACGCACAACCTGTATCTTTTTCTTTTATATACACACCCACGATGGTTCACCTTCGCATATCCTTAGACAAAAAAAACACAACCGTCCAAGAAAATGAAATGCCAACCGATCTTCAATCATAAATCCATTTCGATAACAGATTCATAACTGATAAATTAACTGTGAGAGAGCACAGTAGCCCTTCGATCACATTCAAGCTTATTTGCATTGTTGGATGGGGTTATTAATCTTTCCTTTAAATCAGGTTTCGGAATTTTGGAATACCTGTGGCCAAGTATCTTGACACTTCATGTCGCGATATCCGAAGCTCCGATACAAAGCTTTTATGCACTAGCTCCTTCCTCAATATGACCAAGGCCATAACCAAGCGCTTATGCATAAAGTGTTTTTCGTGAATTCGCATCTCGTGAATCTGGAGATGAGGCATCTTAAATCTCCAAGTTACAATCCCCGAAACCCCAAAATGGAGATTATCAGAACTAACTCCTTCCCTTCTCGTGACCACCGATGGTGACCATAGGCTATGCCAAAAAGGTGCTTCACGGGTTTATAAACTTCATCTAATCGTCGATTGAAATCTCCATAGATCCGACGGTCCAGATCTTATCGCAATCTCTCATCTCGCGAGTTTGGAGGTTATGTTTCTTGCCTCTCCAAATCGCGATAGGAAAATCTTTGAGATGGATCCGGATCAATAGTTCAAATCACACCTTGATCTGACGGCTACGATTGAATCACGATTTTCCATCTCGTGAGTTCAGTGCTTATGTTTCTTACCTCTCTATGTCGCGATAGGCGAAGCTCCGAGATGGAGCTCAGATCAACGGTCCAAAACACATCGTGAATTGAGGGCTGGGATTAAATCACGATTTTGCATATCACAATTTCAACTGTTTCGTTTCTTACCTCTCCAACTCGCGATTCGCGAGACTCCGAAATGGAGTCGATGGTCCAGATCAACCTTGATCTGATGGTGGTGATTAAATCATGATTTCGCATATCACGATTTCAATTGTCATATTTATTGCCTCTCCAAGACATGAGTCACAAAACTCTGAAATGGAGTCGACGGTCCAGATTAACAGTCCAGATCAACATTTGATCTGATGGTCATCAGGAACCTGCATCCAGAAAAAGAATTTGTGAACATCCTCCTTGAATTTAAAAAATGTACACTCGCTTAGGGGTTTCTTGGACCTTTAAAAATACAGCTTCATCTGGAAATACAATTTGATCAACTTCTACCACATTACTTGTTCGATTAATCCATTGAAAGTGCAACAAACCCTCTTCTCCACTAACTACACAAACAAGTCCTTTCCAAGTATCTGGTACATCTTGTGTCCCCTCTAGAGACATCATTCCATCTTGAAACTCCAGCATGATCTCCTGACAATTGAATCGGATGATGCATTACAAAATATAGAATCTGTTATGACCAAACCCTATAAGCCCTTCCCGCAGCGTCTTCTCATAATGCCCATCTATTTCATACTTTCTGTACTCATGCCATCTACAATGTTGTACTTTGCCATCAATGAAAAGTATACAAGCATGCGCTGTCTGTTAAAGATTTGCCAACATTCTCCCCCTTTGGCATTGATGGTCTTCTCATAATGCCCATCTATTTCATACTTTTTGTACTCATGCCATCTACACTATTGTACTTTTCCATCAATGACAAGTATACAAGCATGCGCTGTCTGTTAAATATTTGCCAACATTCTCCCCCTTTGGCATTGATGGAAACTCAAGCACCCACATGCATTCGGACTCCAAACTCTCCTCCCGAACTCTTTTCTCCCCCTTTGACATCAATGTCAAAGAAGAAACATGTTCCCCTTGATCTGTTGCAAAACATACTCCCCCTATCAACTATGAACTTCGTGGAAATACAACAGATATTCAATAAGTACTCCCCCTGACTAGGTGAATAGATTAGACACAAGAAATTATAACCCCCAACTTTTGACGAAGATATCCAAAAGGGGTTGCTGCTAATGGTTTTGTAAATATATCTGCAATATGTTCTATAGAAGGTATATAATTCAGTTGAAAAAATTTGTTTGTAACTTGTTCTCTGAGAAAATGGTATTTTATTGGAATATGCTTAGTCTTGGAATGAAGAATAGGATTCTTGGAGACACTAATGGCACTAGTGTTATCATAGTGAATTGGAATGGGATCAGTGTAAGTTACCTGTAAATCTACAAGAGTTTGTATCATCCATAAAATTTGTGTGCAGCAAGTAGCAGCAACAATGCATTCTGCCTCTGTAGTGGATAGTGAAATGGATCCTTACTTTTTACTAATCCATGCAACTAATGAGTCACCCAGAAAGAATGCTCCTCCACTAGTGCTTTTTCTCTCATCAAAACAATTTGCCCAATCTACATCTAAATAAGCAGTTAACTGGAAATTCTGATTTATAGTATACCACAGACCATATGTCATTGTTCCCTTCAAGTATTTGAATATCCTTTTGACAGCTACCAAACGACTTTGTTTAAGAGAAGACTGATAACGACCTACCATTCCAACAACTTGCATTATATCAGGATGGGATGTTGTGATGTACATAAGACTGCCTATCATAGAGCGATATGTCCTTTGATCAACATCAGGTGAGACATCATCTTTACTCAGCTTGCAACCAACCACCATAGGTGTGCTAACTGGAGAGGAATCTTCCATCTAAAATTTCTTCAACATCTCTTTCAAATATTTTTCTTGAGAATTAAATATTCCTGCAGAACTTTGTTTTACCTGTAAACCAAGAAAATATGGCAGTTCTCCTATCATGGACATTTCAAATTCTATTTGCATAGAGTTAGCAAACCACTGGATAGATTATTCATTAGTACAGCCAAAAATAATATCATCTACATAAACCAAAACAACTAGTAAATTATCACCTTCAGACTTAATGTAAAGGTTACTGTCAACAATACCTTTCTTGAACACTTTTTCTTGTAAAAATTTGTCCAGTCTATAATACCAGGCTCATGGTGCTTGTTTTAGTCCATATAAGGCCTTCTTCATCTTACAAACATATTTAGGATTATCTATCAATGAGAATCTTTCAGGTTGCTCCATATATACTTCTTCCTCTAGATCTCCATTAAGAAATGTTGACTTAACATCCATCTGATAAACTTTAAATTTTTTATGACATGAATAGGCAAGAAACATTCTGATGGCTTCCAATCTTGCCACTGGTGCAAAGGTTTCATCAAAGTCCTAACCTTCAACTTGTGCATATCCTTTACACACCAATCTGGCTTTATTTCTAACAACTTGTCCTTTTTCATTCATTTTATTCTTGAACACCCATTTGAAACCTATTATATTTTTATCTTCAGGACTAGGGACAAGCTCTCAAGTATTGTTCTTTTCAATTTGATCTAGCTATTCATTCATTACTCTAATCCAATCATCATGCTTGTTGGCTTCATCAAAATTTTTAGGTTCAGTCATAGATAAAAAAGCAACCTGAGATTGTTCTGAGTCTTTAATCAATTTCCTTCTTGTCGGAACTCTATTTATATCTCCAATTATCTGATTTTCAGGATGATTCTTTCTAATAATTTTGAGAGGTGATTTTTCTTCTTTCTGCTGATTTGTGTCAGTATGAATATTCGTATCTTCATCTGATTCAGATTCTTCCTTTTCTGATCCTTGGACCAGTTCATCTTCATCTTTAACTATATCTTTTGTTCTTGGTTCAACACTGCTTACATTTCTGACTGGGATATGTTCATCAACTTTCATATCTATACAATCAACTAGTTTATAAAGTCTCTTATTGTAGCATATGTACCCTTTAGTATTTGTAGCATAACCCAAAAAGATACCTTCATCAGCCCTGTCATCATATTTGCCAATATTTTCATAATTGTTCTTGATATAACATTTACTCCCAAAAACTTTAAAATGCTTGATTGATGCAGGTCTTCCAAACCATAGTTCATAGGGAGTCTTGTCACTGGGTGGCCTAAGATGAGATTTGTTAAGGATATGAACAGCTGTATGAATTGCTTCCACCCAATATGTCTGAGGTATGTTCCTTTCATTCATCATTGATCTTTCCATTTGATGTACTGACCTATTCTACCTCTCAACAACTCCATTTTGTTGTGGAGTCCTTGGAATTGTGTACTCTATTTTGATCCCATGTTTATCACAGAACTCTTTGAAGTTCCCTAAACTAATCTCTCCTCCTCTATTAGAACTTATTGCCTTTAATCTTTTTCCTGTTTGATTCTCAGTCAAAGCCTTAAACACTTTGAATTTTTCAAATGCTTCAGATTTTTCTTTCAAAAAGGCAACCCAAGTTAGTTTAGAATAGTCATCAATAATCAACATAAAGTAATTTTATTTTCCTGTACCTTCTTTCCTTGATGGTCCACATAGATCCATATGTACTAATTGGAGTGGTTTTTCTATTGAAGGAAAGTTCTTAGATTTGAACTGAGTGCGAGTAAGCTTTCTTATCTGACAGGGTTTACAAACAAAGTCATATGGCTTTGATATCTTCAGAAGATCTTTTACCGCCCCATTGTTTCTGAGTTTGATTATGTGATCAAATTTTAGGTGACCAAGTCTCCTATGCCACAGCCAACTTTCATCATATTTTCTTGAGTGACATTCTTTTTGTTCTTCTTTTAACACATAGACATTATTTTCTGTCCTTATCCCTTTTGCAATCAGTTGTCCTGAACTCAAAGCCTTTATTTTACAGTCTTTAGAAGTAAAAACAACTTCACATCCTTTGTCACAAAATTGACTGACACTTAGTAGATTATATTTCAGACCATCTACAAACAATACATATTGATCTTTTCCTTTGCCATTACTCAGGCTTACCATTCCTTTACCTTTTATTTTTCCTGTTGCATCATTTCCAAAAGTTACATTCCCTGATTTGTTTTCACTTAAAGTTAGAAACATACTTTTGTCTCTAGTCATGTGTTTGGAACATCCATTGTCAATATACCAGGGATTCTTTTGTTTTTGGGCTGATAATACTAGTCCACACTTGTCATCTTCATTCTTCTTCCAAACCTTGACATTTTCAGTAGTGGGGTTCAAGTCTGGATTGTATTTCCCTGAGTGATAGTCTGCAGCTTTATGTCCATAATTATGAAAGTTGTAACATTCTGGTTCACTGAATAATACATCATAACGATTGTTATGCTCATAATTGTTGTTGTGTTTCACCTATGTCCTTCTCCCAGTCATCACTTGATTTATAGTCTGTGATTGTTTGTTGCTTGGTTGTCTCAATCTTTGTTGTGGAAGATAGTTATTCATTGAATATCTTGATTATTCATATCTAAATCTTAAGGAACAGTTTATAGTTTTGTGACGAAAATTAGAGCATAAAAAACATTAACCATAGAAAAAATCTTTGTACCTTGAAAAAATCTGTCTTCTTTGAGGAGGTCAATATCTTTCATGCCGATAATCTTTTTGGTCTACAAATTAGGTTCTAGTGCATTTTCTTTCATTTCTTCTTGGTGACTGATTTTGCTTCTTTATTTTTGTAGTGTAATTGTTGTCAATGTTTGAGGTTTTGACAAACATGATAGATTTTGTATTACTTGGATGATCACTACTTCATCCTTCTTCATATCCCAATCCATCTTTCAATTTTGAATTTCTTTGTTAATTTAGAATGGAGGTTAATCCTTCTGAGGCTTTAATACTTGGCAGATTTTGGTGATACAATCCTTTAAACTTCTCCATTTCTTTTTTGATTTTTACTATCTCTTTTTCTAAAGCTTCACACCTGACTTGCTTCTTTGACAATTGTTGTTTTAGTATGTCTTCTATTTTCTTTGCCTCTTCTAATTCCACTTTCAGCAAAGCAAAGTCTTCATTAGTTTTTTTACTTTCTTTCTCGAATTGTATCAACAATTGTTTTTGCTTTCGATTCTTAATTCTGAGTCTGTCAATTTCTTCTAGTGCACTGATCAGTTCTCCTTCCATATCAACCACAGCTTCTTCATTATTATCATCACTGCCTATGCTTTTATTATCATAATCCTCTTTGTCCATAAGCATGAAGTCATTTGCCTCATCTTCACAGGAAGAGTCACTATTGGTGTCTTCTGAGGAATTGTCATTATTTGCAACCAAACTTTTCTTCTTATTATATTTCTTGTATTTGTAATACTTTTCATCATCAGAGTTTTGATCCTTTTTATGATGGGGACACTTAGATGCAAAATGATCTATCTTACCAGAGTTAAATCATTTGAAGGGAAACTTCCCTTGATATTTTCCTAATCCTTTCTTTAACCTTCTCACAAATTTCTCCTCAATATCATCTAATTCTGAATCAGTATTCTTGTCTGCTTTAAAAGATGCTTCTCTAGTAGTGGATTTATCTTTGCCAATTCTCATTTCATATGCAGTTAAAGTTCCTAGAAGTTGATCAATGGGCAGGGTTTTGAGATCATTTAATTCTTCTATTGCAGATACTTTTGGATTAAATTTATCAGGCAGAGATCTTAAAATCTTCTGAACTAAGAGTGAGTCATCAAACTTCTCACCAAGACCCTTTATAGCATTTACAAGTTCTTCAACTCTTAAAAAATACTTGTTAATTGTTTCATCTTCATTCATCTTTAGTTGTTCAAATTTCAATCTGTATGTTTGAAGTTTGGCATCTTTTACTTTCTCATTTCCTTCATAACTGCTAATAAGTTTATCCCACATTGCTTTGTAAGTTTCAAGATGCATCACCTTTACAAACTCAGCTTCAGCAAGTCCATTCAAGATAACATTCATTCCCTTAGCATTAGAACTAAACTCTAACTTATTGTCCTTGGAGGCTAGCACAACAGGCTTTGTGTATCCAGTCTCTACTACATCCCAAACATCAACACCCAAGGCCATTAAGTATGTTCTCATTCTAATCTTCCAGAAGGAAAAATTTGTTCCATCAAACAAAGGGGGCTTAGAGGCTG